>VXAD01013008.1:985402-1083055 GCA_013399195.1 Dicrurus megarhynchus | reverse complement strand
AAAAAAAAAAAGAAGGGAAGTAAAATTATTGAAATTACTGATAACTAGCCCTAACCTAAACAGTCGCTTTACAGCATTTGCATATGCTGTGGAGGGGAGCAAAATTAATCACACAGAAAAGGCCATGTTGGAGGGGACCACAGTGTGTCATCTGGTCCATCTGCTCAAGCAGGGCTGTCCTAGAGCACAGGGCAGAGGATTCTGTCCAGACAGTTCCCAAATATCTCCAGTGAGGGAACCTCTCTGTACAATCTGTTCCAGTGCCTGGTCACCTGCACAGTAAAGGAGTTCTTCCTCATGTTCAGCTGGAACTTCCAGTGCATCAGTTTCTGCCTACATCAGTTGCCTCATGTCCTACTGCTTGGCACCACCGAGAAGAGCCTGGAAACATCCTCTTGGCACTCCCGCTTTAGGTATTTACAGACGTTAATGAGGGCCCCTCTCTCCGTCTCTTCTCGAGGCTGAACAGGCTCTGTGCAATTTATGCAGAGCTTAACCCCGGTTAATATTATTATTATTATTATTATTATTATTGTTGTTGTTATTATTATTATTATTAATTTACTGTTGTTCTACCTTTCCACGCTGCATTCGGGAACGGGGGAAGCTCCTCCCGCTCCCTCCCTGCGCGGAACTCCCGCCCCGCCGGGCGGTGCCAAAGGCGGAGGCGGTGCCTCGCTCCGACACCGACACGCCAAGATGGCGGCGCCCGCGGCCCGGCGTGGGAGCTGAGGGAGGGCGCGCGCAGGTAACGGTCCCCCCGCCCGGCCCCGCCTCACGCCCCCCGCCCGCCGGGGCCGCCGCTGCTCCCGCTGCCCGCGGCTTCCCATCGCCTGCTCCTTTGGGCTCCTTGCCCGCGCCCAGCCGGCTCTCCCGACGGCCCCGTGCCCTCGGAGTTGCCCCTTCCTGCAGCCTCCCTCCGTCACTGCTCCCCCGTTCGCTCTGTCCCGCCCGTGGGGCCGTCCGCTCTCCGTGCTTCTCCAGCGGCGTGACACCCCCCACGGGGCTGAGTGAAATGTACTGGGCCCCGTCAAGCAGTTTCCAGGACCTTAATTCAGTCTCCCGCGTGCTTACTGCATCTTTCCAAATGTCTTCTGTGTCAGGGGAGGCTTAGATTCGATATTAGGAAAAGGTTCCTCACCCAGAGGGTGGTTGGGCACTGCAACAGGCTCCCCAGGGAAGTGGTCAAGGCACCAAACCTGACAGAGTTCAAGAAGTGCTTGGACACTGCTCTTGGGCACATGATGTGACTCTTGGGGGGTCCTGTGCAGGGCCAGGAGTTGGAGTCAGTGATCGTTGTAGGTTCCTTGTAGCTCAGGATATTCTATGATTTATTTCTCTATCAGACCAGCCCCTTCCATTCTTGGCATACCTGAGTAAGACAGTTTTAGGCTCATAACCTTGCTCCTTGAAAGACCCACACAGCACTGGGCTGGGGTGCCCTTAACTGGGGCAGGGAGGGGCACTCTGCTTGTCCTAGTCCCATGCACACAAGCCTGGATAGGTAAAACAGCTTAGTGCCAAGTCTTTTGGATTTAATTACCCTCTGCCACTCATCCTGGCTTGGCCCAGCACATGACTGGCCGATCATTCCATCTTGTGCATGGTGGTACCTGGGAGCAGGAAAGACACTGCAGTTCTCTTTCTCATCCTGGAACTCCATGTGTTTGAATGAGCCTAGCTCTAATGCTGTGTGCTCCTGGCTGTGGCTGTTTTCTCGCTCCCACCACTGCTCTGACCCCTGCTCGTGTGACCTGTAGGGCCTGAGGTCACCCAGATGTGCCCTCTCAGGCATGACATTGGCAGGTGGGCTTCCCTTGAGCTGTGCACAGGCATGGGGTCTGTGTCCTTTGTGTCTCAGAATCACAGAATCGATTAGGTTGAAAGAGACCTCTGAGAGCATGCAGTCCAACCTGTGGCTGAACACCACCCTGTCAACCAGACCATGGCACTGAGTGCCACGTCCTGTCTGTCCTTAAACACCTTCAGGGATGGTGGCTCCACCTCCTCCCTGGGCAACCCATTCCAGTGTCTAATCCCCCCTTCTGTGAAGAAATTCCTCCTAATGTCCAACATAAACTTCCCCATACGCAGCTTAAGTCTGTGTCCTCTCATCCACTAGTCTCCCTTCAGTGAAGCATTACACGCGTGTGTAACTCCTGGGCTTTAAAATACTTGCTTTGTAAATCAGCAGTGCTGAAATTGGCTTGCATAAGGAAGCACACCTTTCCGTTGTAAAATAAATCAAAGTAATAGAAATAAGGCATAAGTAATAAGGAAATAATTAGTAAAAATAAGCAAAAAACTTTGAAGTCCTGAAATGCTACTTTTGAGATGAGCGTGATGTTATGGAGGGGGAGAAATTGGAGTCTCCTGAATGATTTGTGCACCTGCGCTGGGAATCCTGAGTACAGTCCTGGATTTGTTTTTATTACAAATGAGACAGTTTATGCAGGGTAGCAACAAAAAATTCAGAGCACTGGTGTGACATAAGTGAAAAACTGTTAAAAGACCCTGCTTGATAAGTAAGAAAGAAAACAAGCAATTCTATAGATAGGTAATGAGACAGGCAGTGAGGGTTTGCGTATGCATATATGGTGAATGTTAAAGGAAGCATAACTCCCACTAGCTTGCTGGGGATCTAATTTAGGTGGTACAGCGATTATTTCTACTGATAATGTTTCTACCTTATGGGAAATACAAAAGTAAAATCTTTTCTTACACAGAGTTTCTCTACACTGCGATTTTAGTGATGTAACTCTTCAAGGAAAATTCTGAACTGAGTGCAATAGCTACTTTGGTACAAGTGTTTTGGGCAAAATTAAAAAAAAAAAAAAACCAAAACAACAAAACCAACCATAAAGGATAGGAAATACTGATGTAAAAACATGATTTAAAAAAAAAAAAAAAAGCAGTTGAGGAAATCTCAGAGTAGAGGTCTTTTAATGCCATATTTCTTACTGTAGGAAGTAAAATCAGCAAATATCTTGTTGAGACCAATCCAAAAAACCGGAACTGTCCGATCTTTCTCCCATCTGAGTAGATTTAGAAGACTTGCTCTAAAGCATTTGAGGAGCTAACTCAATTTTTAGTTGAAAAAGAAAGCCTTAGCAAAATAAAATAGTTGGTTTAGAATATCTGGTTGAAATCTACTAATTATAGTCATCCTCCCCCATCTCTTTTCAGTGATGACAAATTCAGTAGTTTTACAGTATAGTTTCATCCAACTTCCTCTTATCTCTGTTTCATTCTGAATTTTTACTAACACACTGTTAGCCATCTTCTATTCAGGCGATGGAGCTTCTGGAACCTTCAACTGACTGATTATGCCTTTATGGGAGACTGAATGCAAGAATTGTATTTTATTAGATAAGACATCTAACACAATAGTTTTGTTCTGTGCGAAGGCCACAGTTAGTTCTCTTGACTAAAAAATGCATACTTTTATAATTCAGACACGGAAATAAAATTCAAGTTCCATGGAAAACAGCTGAGTAGTCCAAGTCAAGCTAAAATAGTTTCATAGCTACCAATTTTCAGTGTAATCATAATAATCATTGAGTTCTTCTTATATATTGCAGCATGAATTTTTTTTTTTTGTCTTCTCAGATACCATAACCTTAAGAATGCAGTCGGTTTGTCAAAGAGTTGGGCCTTGTTCCTCATGTTTGAAGAGGCAACTAAATGGCTTCCTGGGATTAATTAAATGGCAGAGAAGACTGGTTCCTGCTTGTGTGAGAACTATTTACAGTGAGACGGGGAAATGGGAAAAAAGCTATGGGTTGGAGACAAGAAAACGAGTTGAAAATTGGTGGTTCCCAAGAATAAAGGATCAGTTCTGCAGAATTTCGGAAGCTGATGTAAGCATCATGAGAAATTTGGAGATAACATGTTTGATATTTTTTGTTTTCTTAGAATGAAATTAATTGAAACTTACTTAGTACAGATGGTTTATAATGATTAGATGTACATTACGTTGTAGGGAAAATACTTTCGTGTAGATTGCTAAAAACCGTTAATGAAATAGGTAAAGAAAAATAATAAGAAAATCCTGAGGAAAAATGCAGTGATAGGCAAAGTATAAACTTGTACATTTAGGAAGTGTTTAAGTAATCAATTCTTTCTTTGTGTATTATATAATATTTGGGAATGAACTATTTAAAGTATTAAAAGAAACATCTATTCGTAACTTTGGTAAACAATTTTCTCGAGGTTCTGTTCCCAATGTTACGAAAAATCTATTACACTACACCCTGTGACTCACTAAAATCTGTGTTAAGGGAAAATGATTTTTTAATATTTTTTGGTTTACAGTCTCATAGGAGTAGTAAGTGACTTGAAGAAAAAAAAATTTTCCCATGCAATAAAAGGTCTTGAAAACAACGGTATCTCAGTCTCTGACTCTTTTTGCCTTCACAATTATTCTTCCACAATAGATAAAAAACATTTTTGTGCCCCTTTATGTTTTTCTGTTCATCTCTCTTAAAATGTGCCTTCTCTCAGACAAAAAAATAATGCTATCAAAATGTTGAAGAGAGAAAAGAGCCTGCTTTTTCTGGGGAAGAAAACTGAGATGAAATGGTGTACATGTGTACCTGTAGCAGGGAAAGCATTCATTTAGACTTGTGTCTTTGATATACATGTATACGTAGGTATCATATATAGCATATGTATGCTAAGTTCTAAATTGTACTTTTAATGATATTTTTGTTTTATTCTTCCAGTTGAAGGAGATTTAATAACATCTCATATTAAGAGACAAATAGTGTATAGTGCTGCAATGAAGTACGCAGATTATTTCTGATTTAGCTGTGATTGAATGAAAGTGATAAAAAAGTATTATTTAACAAATATTAACAGTTTTATTCAGAACAGTAAAAGCTGAAAGCTGCCTGTAATTTTTTTTTTATTATTAACATAAGAAAAATAATGTAAGAACTTAGCAAGTATCAATGATACTTGATACTATCAATGTATCAGTGATGAATTCAGTGGTAATCAAGATGTATTAGGAATAATTGATGTGAGAGAGGATTTGTGATTTCTTTGTAACTTTTGTCATTTTAATTAAACCTAACTAAATGAAATTTTTAGTTTCTTTTCATTATGCAAAATACTGCTTGTAAGATGTGTTTGGATCTGAGCATACATAGTGAAACAGAACCGTTTCCCTTTAGCAGATGTTCATGCAATTGCAAATGAAGTAGTCACTCTGGGAGTTACTGCAGTTCAGCTGACAAAAAAGCAACTGGCCAGGAGTGAGCTCTGTGTTTGTTGCAGATACAAAGTAAAACATTAATTATTTAAACTGTTATGAGAGTAGTTTAAAATGCTATGTTTTCATGCTTTTGTTGGGGCAGACTAAGAACACATAGATAATCAGTTGCAGATGCTACAATGGAAATGGTGCTTTAAGCTTCAGTTCTGTCAATATAAATTTTTTTGAGTAAAAGTGAATTAATTTTCATAACATTCAAGTGCCATGTAAGTGTCAGTATAAATTGATGAGATGGCGGCAAAGTCTGGTAAAACATCTCCACTTTCAGCCCCAAAGAATTTGATTGGATGAACTTTGTCAGTGCTCACTTGGATCAGTTCCAGCAGAACCATATTTCTCTTCGTGGTGTCATGTACTAGTTTATAATGTGCACGTGTATTTATTCAAGTGAAATGCTAACTCATGTAGTTACTAGTTTCTAAAAATTTCTTTCTAGAAATCAAGACCAAAATTTTATGTGCTTTCTATGTTCCCATATCCTTCTGGGAAGCTTCACATGGGCCATGTTCGTGTCTACACCATCAGTGATGCAGTAGCTCGGTTCCAGAAAATGAGAGGGATGCAGGTAAGAATAGATCAGCAGTAGGACTGGGTGGGCGTTTTTTATGTTTTAATATCATAATTGATCAGGAAATTAGTGTTTTCCAAGATCCATGAAAGTGGAATATGTGCTACAGGTGTGTAGGTAATGACCCATTAAGCTTTGAATATTGAAATTTGAGACTTTAAAGCCAGTGGTGTTCAGAACTCGCTGTTGGTAAGAGACGGTTAGAAGCTACCTCCCATGATACAGCTGATGCTGTATCAGCTGCCTAAACCTACTGATGTGTGGCACAGTGTTGCTGAGACCTGTGGGCCACACACTTTCTGTCAGAGGAGACTGACAACCCTCCTGCCATCTGGGTGGGACTGGGGGAAGGAAAAGGTGTACCTGGCAAGAGAAAACAGACACCACCAAAATCAACTGCCTTTGCCTCTTCTGCTCCTGAGCACCAGTTCATGTCATTTGTCAGACACAGAGGGACAGCCTCTGGGCCAGCTGGGAGGGAGACGTTTTTTTTTGTACTGCTGCAAGTCAGATGAACAGGATGATGTCACATGTTACATCATGTGTGTTTAGCTAGAAGTTTCTGTTCTGTAGCATCTCACCCCTTGGCTTGCCCATTTCAGCCTTGCTCATATATATGAAATGTCTTCTGAAGGTGCAGGTCTACGAGGTAGGCTAAGCCTAATTTTCTTGCTGCATCTACAAGGAGAAATCCCATTTTCCCTTGACATTTTTCTGTTTCCCAGTCTCCCCTATGCCAGCCATCGTTTCTCCCTCGCTCCCTTTTGTCTCTCCATTAGGATGAAGGGGTAGCTGAGAGCCTTGTCCCTGCAATCTGCAGTGGGATCCTGGCTGGCATTCTGCAGTAAAGGCTGGCAAGGTAAAATTTGAAGGATGTAAAAGGAAGGTGTGGGAGAACTGTGGCCTGAGCGACAGCCATATTACAGAGGAAAGACGTTTGGTAGAGGGAAAATGTGAAGAATCTGGGAAAACAGTAGGAAGGAGGAATATGGAAAGAGAAGAGAACAAAGAGAAAAATAGCATAGGCTAGGACGACAGGAAGGATTCTTTCTAATGTACAAGAGAGAAGGAGCAGCTCGAGAATATAGGAATCAACCTCAAAAGAGTGCAAAGAAGATGAAATGGAGAAAGAAATGTTAGTTGCTCGTTGTGGTACTAAGTGCAATTTCCTTGCTACAAGTGCTGTAGAAGTGTAGCATTTCCTGGATTTATCACCCTCTATGAGACTCTGATAGGTATAGTCACTGCATTATTCAGTGTGCTGCCTTTCCAAATACTATGTGTCTTATGCCAGTGAGGAACATACCATGCACTGAATACTTACTGCTGCTTTTGAAAGGCATTCTTAGGCTTTCAAAATTACAGGAAAAAGAAGTAACTGCCTTAGACTTTAAATGACAAAAAAACCCCAATGTCTTTTATAACACTTACCTTTCCTGACTCCTCTGATTGACTAGAACTTGGATCTCACTAAAAAAACATGAGCTAACGAGGTATTTGAAGGGATGGTTGATTCTTGCTTGACGTTAAGACCATTGATGAAGTGTCATTTCAGGATATAGCCATCTCTTTTCAATAGCAGAGAAGGTAGCCAATAAATTGCTGTTCAGAAAGATGAAAACTTGCTTCTTCTTGTACTTGCAAAAATAAAGTGAAAATAATTATCTACATCCAGTAGCATGCTCTAGTTGTAAGCTTTTGAATACAAGGTAAGTAAGCACCTTTAATAGAAACATTTGGAGAAAAGTGAAAAGATAATATAATTTAAATGAAATACAAGAGCCACCATGCGAACAAGTTTTTATTTCCACATTGGCCTATTTTTTTCCAGAAAAATTTTTCCAGACTTTTCAAGTTTTTACATCTTGCATTTCAGCATATTTTTATATTTCATGTAAAAATTACTTTGAAGAAGTGCCTGTAGAACATGCCAGATTTCTAAAAATACTTGTGTCTTCTGTTATGTTAACCAGTTTGAACATCTATTTTTGACTAAAGGTGGGCAGCCAAAGAATTTAACTTTCATTTACGATTAAGAGGCATTAAAAATCTCTCAGATGATTTTCTGAGTATGTCAGATTAAGAGACATAGTGTTAGTGATGTGCATTAACTTGCTGGAACTTACATTAACCTTAAAAAACTTTTCCTTTATTACCCATTCTAATTTCTCCATCACTTAGAATTAGAGTCTTTATAATTTATTTTCTCCTTGCAATTAATTTATCAGCCTCTAAAAGTTATCTCTGCCCTTTGTCATGGTTGTACAATCAGTCAAAGATTATTATGATGATTAAAATATTGTGATGGTTGTAGGTTAAGACATGGTTATATCACAAAATGTGATATATTCCCAAGAAAAATAAATTTTTCCCTGTACTCAAAGAATTACTGGAATTCTTCAGTACATGAAAGAATGCTTTAGAAACAAAACTGTTAGTATGCATAATTTTGAAGTTATTGCATTGATTTTCTATTTCTTTCTCAAAATTCAACTTTAATACTGCATGTTTGAAAGCCTAGGGACTGCTAGTTTTTCTCCAATCAAAAATCTGAGTAGAAGTGAATCCATTTCAGGCATTCAATGCAAGGTTAGGGTAAGATTTTTGAGCAGCAATATTTTTTAAACTTTGCGTCCATCATTAAAAAAAAAAATAGTGTAAGGCAACAAGGAATGATGGACTGTTACCATGAAAATTACAGGCAAGACCATTCAGGTTTACAGTTCCTAGGGAAAGCTTCAGACTACCATGCATATTTGTTATTTAATCAACAGTGAGGGGAAACATCTATGGTGTTTACCTAGTTGACAAGAATATGTGATTGAGTAAGAGAACAATTTATATTGAATAAGCTGGAAATATTTTTCATAAAGAATGCCTTAATGAGAAAACTGTAAATTAGTTACATGTTGATTTAATCTGAACAGGCAAGAAATGTCCCATATTTTGTAGTATTTTAGTAAAGATAGGGTAGAATACATTTACGAAGGGATTAGATATCCTTTAGAACTTCTTTGGAATGCAGTCGTGTCATTTCTTCATATTGGAGGTATTTTGAAATTTTAACTGGGAAATTTTAAATCATTTGGATTCTGTTGTAGTTTTGTTTTTTCTAAAATGGAACATTAGTATTCAATTTTTTTCAGCTCGATAAGATCTGATTTTGTTTCAACTAAAATATTCTAGAGAGGTAATGCACACTGAACGCTACTGATATTTGCCAGAAACCTGTACTTCACCAGCACTTTAAGTGGGAAAATAAATATTTATTCCTTTTTTCCCCACCTTGTTTTTGAAAGAAATACTGCTTTAATATAAAATTGTAGACGAAAGCATTGTGAAGCATTGTCTTGTTCCAGCTCTCACTCCTGAAGGACCTGTAGGCAGTGCTTGGGAAACAAACTGTCATGCACTTGGATTGGGTTGCTGGATAAATGGTTTGTAGCATACATCTGTTTTAAGATAACTTGTTTACATTTTGATTACTGAAGACAAAGTTTGAAGTCTGTGCCTGGGAAATGTAAGCCATACAGATTACTTTTCATGAGTGTACTAAGCTAGTGTTTCCAAAATATGTTAAGGATGACATGTTTCTTGAAGTACAATTAAAGCAATTTTTGGATATGGAGAGTTCTAGATCTTATTGCAAACATATTTCTTATAAAATGCTATGAAAAAGTAATTTATGTATTTTAAATTACAAATTTGTAGCTATTAATAAATTAATCCAGAACTATGATGTGCAGTTTCTGGTTGTGTTTACTCAGTGAATTTACGTGCATGTTGTGAATTCAAATGTAGGAGTTTTTTAAGAAGTGAAGAGATTTCCTATTCGTTATTTGAGAGCGCTGTGTAGAAATGATAGAGATATTCATGGTGATTTTCACTATGGCAGATTTCCAGTCTGCTGTTTCTCTGGGAACAAGTATTTACCATTACTTTATCATGCTGTCATTATCATGTCTTTGATAAATTCCAAAATAGATAATTTGTGCCTCTCAGATGACTGAGAATTATTCCCTTTGTGATCAGTAAACAGAGAGTGATTCAGTGCAATAGTTCTTGTGATATCTTCTTAATGAAACTGGTACCAAAGCAAGGCAGTCACATGTTAGAGTTGTACAGAACTGAGAATAATCCTTTCTGTAATCAAATCAGGGTGAAATTCCTGCATGCTAGACTCACGCTATAGTTATTATTTCTTAATTTATACTTCAGCTGGGATGGATGGGATTAGAATATAGTCAGTGATATTTCTGCAATATCCCTAAATGACTTGAAGAGCATTTTCTTTTTATCCATAACGTCTCTTCTTTTAAATTGGGTGTATTTTCATAGTTTTCCCTTTCAGCAGTGAATCTTAATACTCTTGAAATTGCAAAAGTGAATGGTATTGAAAACAGGCAAGTTTAATTAAAACTCTATAATTAATTAATCAGTAGGATGAATAATTTCAATACAGATCCATTTTCTGATCATCACTACCTGCTATTCTCCAACTTTTCTTGTGTGAGGCTGTTGTGTCCTTTTGTCAGGTTATTTCATGTGGTAAAAATCAAGTAGAAAATATTACAAGTATTGTGTGTGAATTGAATCTTATCTAATTTCAGTTTTCCCATAGCCTGTACTGAAGGTGTTAATGAGTTCGCTCTGTTTCATTTTGAAAGAAAAAGAGAAAATTAGGTATAATTTTAAATGTAATTCTGTTAGACAAGAATGTGTGAGATATAGAAGGCAAAAGATAGCTTTGTTCTCAAAATGTTTGTGGTACTCTCTTGATATTGAATAATTTCTCATATTTTATGTTTTGTGAGAATAAAAATAAATGGGCATTTTATGTTTTGATAGAAATCTCTATGGGTTGATTATTTTGAAAGTATCTTCTATAATATGCAGCATTGTGTTGCAGAGAAGCAACACATTGAAATAGTCCTTTTTAGAATGTAGACACTGGTCAGAAATTCCTTATTTTAATCTATTTCCAGGCGTGCCTTATCTTTTTGGGGTGGTTGTTTGTTTGTTTGTTTGTTTGATGGTGGTAATTTTTACCTGTTGTGTAATGGTGTCTATTACCTGGTACGCCTAGAAGAGAATCTAGGCTTCAATCAGGTGGAGATCTTGTATTTAAAGTGTGCTGTAATATGTCGATTTACATTAGATTTTCAACAAGTTCAGCCCATTGTAGGCAGCCAGTGGAAGGAGCAGCCATCCTCTCCTTTCCCCTCTCCAACTGCAAGTCCTCACTGTCTCACGTGTCAGTGATTGCACAATTGTGAGATCCATAATGGAGCTAGGGGTGTTTTCTGGCAGTTGGAACTTGTGATCATGGATCACCTGTTTTGTCAGCCTTTTTTGATTAGTTCATGTCGAGTGTGTCATGGGGCTATAGGTAGGGGTAGGAATGTAGACTTTGCTGTACCAATTCAAACCACTAATTTGTCAGCAAGTCTCTTAATTTTCATTTCTGGTCGCCTTCTTTTATTACACATTCTCTGAATTAAATATATTTATTTGCAGGCCTTTCTGACACTGATTCTGCTGTTATTCTTAAAATTCAGAATGCATTGATTTGGGTGTAAGAACAGTTTGTCAGCTCCCTAGTCGTAGTTCTGAGACATACTGAGCACATCAGGAGAGCAAACACGTTCTTTGTTTCCTTACAAAGACCAAGGAAAATTCACTGTTACGTTGATGGAGGCTTAGAACTGAGTGTTATGAGATCATTGTCAGGTCTGTGTTATATAGTACACTGATCTCACCTACTGATGTCAGTGTGATGAGCTGATTGTTACAGCTGTGAATAGATGAAAATCCTCTGAGAGGAAGAGCTGAGATCTCAGCATTGAATCAATGGAGTTACTGTGTCTTCCTCCCCTTGGTCCCACAGTCACATAAAGAGCTCTAGCCATTATTAACAACAGATGTTTCACCATGCTGTGAAATGGTTCCTAAAAATGCTTCAAGCCAGAGTCTCTGGGATCTAAAATGTTTCAAGATGCAACTGTTCTTGTTTTTAATAATTTGTTCCCAAAAAGACCACTCAGAGTGGTAGTCACTGAGCACTTTGTTCCCCATGCACTATTTAATCACTTCCTCACAACGTTTTATGCTGCTGTGCAAGCTGTGTTAAGTGGTAGAAAATGCCAGTCTTTCATAGTTGATCCTGCCTGATCATGTGAACTTCTTAGGATCTGAAGTTATGCCACATATGTTCAAGACTAACCTGGGATTTTTCAGCAGGAGGAGTTTACCTGTCCTCCTAATTTTGAGGATAAACACACAGCTGCCTTTGGTGATAGCACTGGCTTCTGCCATTGTAAAATGGCTGAAACTGCAGCCTGCCTTCTTTTACCAGGTGTAGGCATCCCTAGGCTTATGCAGCCTCCTGTTTAACAAGAGGCTTATTTGTTTTTCTTTCTCCTTGAGGCTTAAAGAAAATATTGTCTACCTAGAGAAGTGATGCTTGGAAGAATGGTCACTTCAGTGGGCAGAATGGATCCCTCAGTTGCATAACGTTTAGAGGTTGCTGTTGGAAGCAACAGCATTCAAGAAAGTGGACGATTTGTTTTTCTTCTGCTCATCTGTGCTGCTAGAGAGAGCAGCCATGTTTTGTGTTTTCTGCTAGTTAGAGCCGGTGACCAACCCGTCAACAAGCTACAAGGAATAACCCTTTGGTCTTCAAAACCGATTTCAATTTTTTTCTTCCTATTTTTAATTTGTTTTGAACAGTCGAACTGTTCCTTTTAACTTGTGCCAACTTTTGACATGTTAGTTGCATATTTTCTTCTCCTCTTCCATTTCTCTAAAGATTTTTATGTTGACTAAGTAGAGTTAAGATGTAATGCCAAATGCTGCATGAAGACTGTGGCATTTTTGCTCCATATTACAGCCAGAAGGAGCTGACCTGTTGTTTAGACAAATGCATTTCACAAATCTTTCAAAGCCATTCATGGTAGAGAAGTAAAAGAGACAATAAACTTGAAATAATTTTCTAAACCACCGTGCATGTTACATTCATCTCTATAGCAACTACATAAATAGATCTATCCTGGAGGCTAATTTGTGGATATTTTTAATGTCTCTTTAAATTCAGTTTTCTGATTGAAACTTGAATTAGCATACTTCTTCAGACCTTTCACTTGAGGAATGCTATTGGTCGTTAAATTGAACTTTTGAATGTGAAGAGTGAATATGGTATTTTTGATAAATGCTAGAATTTGGAAGATGTGTGCACAGGTTGCTTCTTCTAGCGCTGATGGTACAGTGATAAAATGGCTGCACATGAACTGTCTGGAGCATCCGTCAGCCCTTTTGGGCAGTCTGTAGCTGGTAGTGAAGTTGTTTTTCCTGCATGCTTTTGCTCAGGAGCATGAGAAATGAGATTGCGCCTTGCTTTTAGCTGCCTGTCTATATCCAGGAGATCTTCAGAAGCCAAATTTTACAAAAATTACCAAGAGTGATTTTTCTAATTTCACTTAATGTGCATCAACTTATAGTAAGAGAAGGCATTTGTAGGAATGCAAAGGCAGGGCATTAGTCTAGGGCATTTAAATAAAGAAAATATGTATTATACATGGATTAAAAAAATCTGGTTTATTTCATCATGTCTGTCCAGAGACAGGTTGTCAGCAATACTAGCAGCCAAAAAGAACTGAGCGGCATAAATTAATATTTTAACATGTCCATACAAAATTCTATTGAGATTTATAGCTTATGTAAAGTGTACCTGTCTTTTTTTTTCTTTTGTGCCGATATTTTTGACTGCTGGGTGGATGGCAAGGGAGGGGAAGGGCTGGGCAGAGGTGTACTTCAGTGGGGGGTTGAGAAGTAGTTTGGGTTCCAATTGACATTTTCCATATAAATTCTCCCCTCTGTATGTGAGGAAACAAGCAGTTAAGACTCATAATTTCTGATACTATGGTGTGAGGAACAGTAGTTTGTCTGATAATAGGGAAAATTTGTAATATAAATAGCATTCCAATTCCTGTTAGATTTAGACATGAAAAATGTGCTGTACATGGGCCCTTATTGGGCTGGCTTGGATCACAGATGATCACAGGTTAATACTTTTGGTTTTGTTGCTGCACCAGTAGAGTAATGATAGACAGCAGGTTTAGTTTTAGATCAGTACTGAAAATGAGAATGCTGAGGAATCACATCTATTAAATCCTGTTGCTTTTACACTGTGTTGGTGCCTAGGGCATCTTTATAAGCACGTCTATAAAATATTTTTTATGAAATATTACATTAAGTTAGAAGACTGGAAAGTGGTGGCAAAGAAGAATAAAAATAATTCAAAGCAGTGACAAAAGTAGCTCTTAGGCTTCCAAAATGAGCAGATTTTTCACATGGAGATATGAGATTAGGATGGCTGGGATTGCTTTTTTATTGCTTGTTTGCTTACATGCCACTAAGAAACATGTTCTTTATATAAATATGTATTTTAAGGGGTAAAAATTTTGATTTCTTATAACTTGTAAAATGTTAGTCATGTTTTGCTATTGTTAAACTTGTGTCATTTTAATCATGATTATTGAATTTACAGCACATTTGTAGGTTTAAGAAATAGAATTGGCTTTATCAGCTATCCAGTATATATGTGTTTAATGACAGCATCTTAAGTACTGGCCTTTCTTTCCTTGGTTATTAAACAGGGTTTTCGAATACTTACTGTATTGCTAGGTTATTTCTCTAAATAATGTGCGTGTTACTAGGAAAAATGTATCTCTACTGAAACAGAAATTATCTATTATATTTTGTAGTAAACTTTTTTCCCCACCTTTATTTATTTGTGGTCATGATGATGCCTTTTCTTGGTTTTAAAATCAAGAGTCAAACATGGTTAGAAGGGAAAAAAGGGATTTTACCTTGATATTTATTTTAAGGATCTTTAGGTGCACTACGTCCAGGTTGAATGCACCTCAATGCACCGCCCTAAGCTCTCTTCCAAAAGATCAGGTATAACATAGGTTTTACTAATTAGCATCTCTATCATAAATTCCCCAATGAGAGACTAGAATGAGCCCCCCTCCCCTTCCTTGAGGAACCTTCCCCTGGATGGTTCTATCTTAGTTTACAAAATGTGTTCTGGAGAGGACCTTGGGGCCTGGGGCACACAGATCCCTAACTACAAAACCTCTAAAATATTTAGTTTCCCAGCTTAACAAACAAGTCCAAGAATGTAGGCAAAAGCACTAAGAAATACAGAAGTTGTAAAAAGGCACAAAAAGGGGTTTAAAAGAAAAGGCAAAAAATCATCATGGCGTCAATGAAATAACAATTTGTCAGTCAGTAGTATGTATTTGCAAAAGATATTTTAGTAAAATTTGACTAAAACCGCTTTTCCTTATCTTCTTAATTTTATCTGGTGGATTTAAAATTATCGTAGGGTATTTTTCTTTTATTTTGTTTTTTAACGCAAAAGAAAAAAGTAGGCTACACATCAGTTACAGTTATAAAACTGTTGGTTCAATTATTTTTACTTAATGTCTTCCTTTTTAGAATGAATATTTGGTTCTGTCCAGTGCTAGCATCAACTGCTGACTTTTACCACGACACAAACTGACGAAGAGTTGGTTTTTGTCATTATCAACCTAATATTGAAATAGTCATGAGAGTTTATTGCATAATACCTTAAACTCCCTCTAACATCTCATTGTAGATAACAAGTGCACTTCGTAGTCATCTTTTAAAGCAGAGCTGGCCATAGTTGGCAGGTTTGGAAGAAGTTCAGTTCAGACAAAGCAAATGCTGGAATGCCAAGCACCATTCATTATTTGGAGGCCTCTGTGTGTTGCTGCTGCCATTCCAGAAAGTTGCATAACATTGTGGTTTTTCTTTTTGCTGACAGGTGATAAATCCAATGGGATGGGACGCATTTGGTTTACCAGCAGAAAATGCTGCAGTTGAACACGGCCTTCACCCTGCAAGCTGGACACAAAGGTTAAATGAATTAAAATATGGCATTTTCACTGTGAATACCTGTACTGTGGCCCCCATAAACCAAAAAAGCAGAGCAAAACTAGCATAGAAGAAAGATGGTACAGGAAAAAAATGGGGTTATCTGGGACCAAGGTTATTTTACAACATTTTATGGGACTGCACAGATGATTCTGTTTTGAAAAATAAATATATTGGGATGACTTTCAAGGTTTTAATCTCAATGACTTTTAAATTGTAAAATGCTAGAATATCAAAAGAGAAGCATTTCCCAAACACCCAAACCAGCGGGTATATATAAATCAGAATTTCATTATGGTGAGGTAAATCTTAGTATAGAATACGCAGTGGAAAATGATGAGTTACGTGGTTAGATATATTAGCAGTTTTTAGTAGCATGTGAGAGAGGAAGGAGATGGGTGGGTTTTTTTGAGACTGGGTCTTGGAAAGTGCTAAGCAGCCATTATTGCTGCTGATTTCTGTGAACTTTTTGGGCTTTAGACCACAGAATGGGGTGTTATGTTCCCCTAATATTCTTTAAAATGAGTAAAAAGTTATATAAGTAAACAATTTCTAAAAATTACTTGGAAACCAATCTTTCTCAGTGAAGTTGTTTGTTGTACTCTGGATGCAGTAATCCAGCTGTGTTATCTTTATAGACCTTGATCCATTTCCTTCTTTGATAATGTTATTTCTTTGGGTTTTGTTCATGCTTCTGGTCCCATTTTAAGATTCTTGATACTTTTTCAACTAAAATATTATAATAGTAAATAGTCACATTACTCAATTGTTCAGCACTGCAAGTTTCTTCTGGATCACAGTTAAATGCTTGGTTTCACGACTGTCAACTTAGCCACTCTGGGAGGATAGATGCTACTTTATCTGACAGAATGTATTTTAGTAGAAAGGTAAAAGTCCCTAAGAAATTTTAATCCATTTTACAGTATGTGAATGAATTACCACCAGGTCACTGATTAATACTGTGTAATTGTGGGTATTTTGGTAAAGTGTATTTAGTACATTTTCAAACTAAAGCTTCACTATGTATCCTAATGTATCTTCTTTTACATTTATAATACAGTCCATTCAGGGCAGCATCTAACCTTACAGTGTTGTAGTTGACTAATGTTTATCTACGGCAGTTCTGCCACCAGAAGTTTTGTAGTTCCTTGTCATCTCCCAGTATATGTGTTCCCACCACATCCTTTGCACTGGCTCCACTGGTTTTGTGGGCCACAGTTTTGGTTTGATCAGCCTGTTGATCACAGGGAAAAAAGAAAACTGGTGGGGTTTTTTCAGAGAGTTTTTGTAGGACATGTCTTCAGCTGAATGGGTAAGATGATTCAGGTTATCCTACAGCCACACAATTACCAGAGCCACAGCAAAATAAAGCCAGGATAGCATTGCCAGAATAGAGCAGAATTAAGCTGATAGTGGAAGTGTCCCCTGCTGCATGGAGATTTAAGAGGGCCCTTTGACTCAACTGCAGTAAAGATAATTAAAAATAGTAAGAAGTGATGCTTGAGTAATGCTTCTTTCGAACTGCAGTGCCATATTTACTTTTAAGTTGTATTCAAATCAAGAGAAAAAATTTATTGCCTCATATACTTAGCCATGGAAATTGGACCAGAATACATTGGGGAATTTTAAAGTTCAGACAATTCTGAGGTTTTTTTGCTAGTGATATAATGGTGTTTAGAGGTTAACTAGTGCTTTTGATTTCTCAGAACTCTATAAGCACCAGATTTTAAATATGATCATGATAGAAATATCTTAAGCTAATAATTTTTAATTTATTATTATTTTGCAGTAATATTCAACACATGAGAAAACAGTTTGATGCACTAGGTCTGTCTTTTACATGGGAAAGGGTAAGATTTTCTTTTTAAAATGGATACTGCCTTATTTTATTGTATGATGGAACATTTAAACCCATGGAATTTCACCATTTTAATTATGACAATACAGGAGTCTTTCATAGTGACCAGTTTAACTTGTTAAACTATAAAATCGGGCATTTTATCAGATTTCCCTAATTTTTGGCATACTGATATCATCTGATGATATCAATGTTTAGGAGACTCTTGGAAGTGATTTCAGTTTTGTATTTGGATTTTTCTCTCAGCTTTTTCATCTCTTTGAAGTATTAATTTTCTGTGTTAGAAATAAGGCAACAAACAGATGTTTATGAAACAGCAATGCCTTTGTGTTAAGGTATGTGTTTTTTGAGGAGTGCTCTTTTCAATGTGTATGTCAAGGGTTTAAAGATAGTAAATTGAAAAGGTGACTCAGTTATGTTATTCCAAATTACAGAGTATAAGCCTGCATTTTCATAGGTGTTCATATCAGGATCATTTTGGAAACCAGGAATTTTATTTGAATTACTAATGCTTGAGAATCATGTGTTCACCTTAAAAAACTTCCCAAACACGATCAGACATAAGCTAATGTCATTTTCCAGATAAAAAAGAAATTAGCGTTTGAAGCGATTGTGAGGTTATTGCATTTACCAGTGAATCAGAGTCAGTCTCTACCTTTATATCCTCAGCAATAGCTGTTGCTTATCACCTTAATGTGATTTTGAATAGGGTGATGGAGATGCTAATCTTGGATTTTTATGGCAGTATTGTAGATCTGAAAAGGAAAAGCATTAGTTTTGTGACAGTCTGAGACATGCCATCGGTTTTCTTTAATCATGAAGGTGAAGTTGTTTATTTGTATGTCTTGCATGTAAAAAACCATTTTGTCATGTCTCATATATGGAAGAATTTTTCAGTATAAGCCTTTTAAATAAGATTTAAGTTTTCTTGGTAGCCAAAGAAGTTGCTCTGAAAAAAAGAGATTTGTTGTGGAAGGTTCACCGCACACATTCTTGACATGTGATGTTTAAAGCTGTTGGTATCTCAGAGGTTGTCTGTATGTGTAGTGCAGCAATACTTGAAATCAGTGAAATCCTATGTGTAGGCTGTGTTATGGAACAGACACGTGCACACACGCACACGAGTTCAATGATGCAGGTTGCATTTCAAGAAAATGGAGAAAATTGATCTCTTGTGTATGAACTTCTGTTTAGCCCTTCCATTCTGAAGAACAGATGGAAAACTGGCAGTACTGAAAACCATGGCAGGAAATACAAGTAAAAATAATTTGTCATCTCTGTGCCTATTCTTTGAGAGTTACCTTCACTTTTCTAGTAAGCTGTGTTTTGGTTAATGAACTTTCAGGAGTCTCTGAATACTTGTGGAAAGGGCTTTGATACTGTATAACTAATTCCACTTGAACTGCTGTGTAATTGAAATGCTTTAGAATGCTCTAGGGACACACAGTTGGTGTTTTTGAAAGGTAAGATTTTAAAAGAGCTGAAAAATGTTCCTTGAAACACAACACATTTTAGAGTTTTCACTCCTTAGCTTACGAGTTTTGTCTTACCTGGAAAGCCTGCCATACTAATTGGGGTAAGAGTGACCTGAATGGTAGCCATTAGAAACAGGTATGTTTATTAATTGCAAAAAATTCATGATGCCTAAAATATTACGTGACCTCCAAATGCACAGATATTTGAGCTGGCCATGAAAGAACTACCTGTGTAAATGGAAGGGCTAAGCTGTAGTAGAGTGTTTTACAGGCTGATAAAGCCTGCTTCTCTGCACGGCTCATTAGGCTGGGCAGAGC
The DNA here is from genome assembly GCA_013399195.1 of Dicrurus megarhynchus. NCBI lineage: Eukaryota > Metazoa > Chordata > Aves > Passeriformes > Dicruridae > Dicrurus > Dicrurus megarhynchus. Next base: position 1,063,598 of record VXAD01013008.1, on the reverse strand, counting down.
ATCTTACTGCCTCAGCTGTACTGCTTCTGGGCTAACTCAAGCATCTTTGCCCAGCAAAACACTGTGCTGTGCAAGTGCTTATCTTAAAAGTGAGCTATTTGAGCTAAGGAGGTTCTTTTTTATAGTATTCTATACTTGTATGGCTCTAAATCAGAGGCTTACAAAATACTGTGACACTGCAAAAAACTCACTAGTATTAGTGACTCCTATGAACAATCCAAGAAAAACAGGTTTTTTATATGGGTTGGTCTAATTAACCAAGACCATTATACAAAACAGGGGTCTGTTTTTAATTTAATTTTATTGGTGTAACTTAAATCTGCCCCTTTATTGTGCTAGTGCATAGCACTTAGCAAATAATCCTGGAGGGAACTCATTTCCCTAACTTAGATCCTTGTTTTAGTGTGTGATGAATTGCCTAAAATGTGAACATTTTATGTTAACTGTCTCTGTCCTCCGTGGCCAGCTTAGAGTATATGCTTCGATGATGGGAAGGAAACTTATATAAAAGTTACCATTTTACATATGATAAGGGAAAAGAGAGGTGGGAAAAAGAAAAGAAAATACATTTTGAGTACCTAGTGCTTGTAGCTGTCCTAAATAATCTGCCTGCTTATAAAGTCATGTCTGGTGGTCAAGAAATTTGTGTCCAGGAATATGAAGATTAGTTAAATCTCATTGCTTGATAAAATGATTATGAACAAATCCCAGTGCACCTGCAGTACCAGAAATTTCCTTTTATTTTTCTGTGGGTTTTTTTTCATTGTTCTCTCTGTCTTACAAATCAAAACGTGCAGGTATTTTTGTGTTGTAGCTGTCAGTGAACTTACTTATCTTAGTAAGGTACCACAAATAAGACATTATTAAAAGCTAATTAGGTTATTTCAGTCAGGTTACAAAGACACTTTAAAATTGCTCTCCTAAACAGAAAATCTTAGCAAATGAAAAATGAAATTAAATGCATAAAATAACTTTGTAAGTACTTTGCCTTAGAGTAGTTTTAAATACTAATGATTATCTGATTTTTTTACCTGAAACATGGTGGTTTTTTAAGTACCTCAAGTCAGAAGTATTATATTTGTAAATCACTTTAAAAATGGTGTGATTTCGGAGAGAGATTTTTTTAAAAATCAGTAAGTGATAGAACATTTCTATTCTGAACATTTATGTTTCTCATATGGAGGGTTGAAAAGCTGAAGTTTGAGCATGGAAGAAATGTCTCTAAGAGCCATTAAAAATACATGGAAAATTTTAAAATCCCCAACATTATGATTTGGTTTTAAGATAATTATAATCTGAGCATTCCTGATGATGAGATTTTTCAAAAATACCACCCCAGAGAGCGTAGCAAACTGGCTGTCACTTCTTTTAAGCATGATTTTCAGGGGAATTAGGCAATATCATTTTCAGTTATTTGTATCATCAGCAACAAAAGATGAAGAGCATATAACATTTTTCCTTTCTTTTGTTCAGGAGTGTCATCAGACTGAGTGCATGTTCCCAGTGAGCCCTCAGTTCACCACTGTTATTATCAATCTGTAACTTTCTCCTAGGAAGTAGCTCATTCTGTGAAGGTTTTTCAGTCTTTTCAATTTCTGCATTCCAAGTGACATATTTTTTGCATGAGGCTAATGTTCCCCCGTCTGCTCTGTACATTAAAAAAATTAATCTTTGGTAGATTTTCTTTGTGCAGATATTTTTCTAAGAGTTTTGAAGTTGTTATTTGTGTGTACTGCCTGAGCATGCATAAAACCAACAGTAGATAGATTATTACCTGTGAAATTTTCTTCTTATCCACATATCATTGAAAATCAGGGACCCTACTTGTAATTAAATTTAAAAAAAAAAAGAAACTTGATACAAGGCTACTTTTTTTCAGAAAAGATACTCATGCTCTGAAATGTAGGCACTGTGTGACACTTGTATTTGTAGCTAATAAAGCATAAAACTAAGGGCCTTTGAAATACAAATATTCAAATTAATTTAGAACTGTAGGTTGGTCTAGCTCTAAACCTCTGAAAATCAAATAATTATACTTCTAGATGAGGTGGTACATGCCCTTGAAAACCAAAATAGGCAGATAATTGATTAAAGACTGTTTTATCTTCCCAAACAGATTTTGAAAAAAAATCCGTCCAGACCTTTTTTTTTCTTATCTCCCTTTAAAGAGGTACAACATGGCTGTCTTCAGGACAGCATAAGACTGTGCTAAAAATAAATTTATTAGTAATAAACTAGGAAATTGCTTCTCTTCAGTCTAGTTATGTGTTATTCATAAAGCCTGGTGGATCTTAGAAAACAATAAACCTTTTCATGCAGCCTATAATTATTACTTTTATTTTTTAAAAAATAGCCATGGAAGTAGCTTGAAGTTGTAACCTTCCTCCTAAAAATACAAGCAAAAATGAGTTATAAGGTCAGAGACTCATAATAGAAAATTGTAAGAAAGGAGCAGATTTAGAACAAATAATGAATTTTAAAACAAGGCATTTGAAAATTAGTTTTTCTTTTATTAAACACCAAAATCTTTCATCCAGATAGAGTTGTTGTTCTTTGTGGGCTTTTTATGCAGGATTCTTTACTATTGGTTACCCTTATTTTTGGTAGTTGAAAGGGACTTTTAAAATCAGATTTTATAATAGTGAATGGCTTTTTGACCTCTACATGGACCCATTGCTTCCCAAGTTGCAAATCTAGATTCTAATACTACCCTTTAGTCTGTAACTGAGAATTTATTTGCAAAAATAACCAAGTTACCAACCCCTCTGGTAGGGTATTTGTTAGGAACAAATTACTGTGCTCTAATAAATGGATTAAGCAAGGTAGTTTTTGGTAAGGATGGGGGTCTTTCCTATGCCTTGCCAGTATCTGCTCTTTTAAAAGCAAACCGCCTGTGTAGGTGATTTCTTTTAATCGTTGTAATTAATTTTTTTAACGAATGAGTGTCATTCCTGTAGGAATAAGGAACAGTAACAGTAACCAATGATAAAGATGCATTTTGGTGAGAGTATCTGTTTAAAGCTGACGAAAGTAAAAGGGAAAATGGATGGGGGGAAAGGGGAGATGCTTTCCCTCCCATTTCATATTACCTTCTGAAATGCTGAGGTGATGGGTGATCACTAAATCTGTCACAGAGCACTGAAGAGCACATGCAGTGGACAGCTGAGCAGCATCTTACATATTTGGAGAAGACTTCTTATTTTTAGTAGGTATTTTATTTTTGTAGAAAATATGGTAATATCATGTTATATATATTCACTGTACTGCTTTATGATATGAGGTTCTATATGTATGCTGTTACACCAGTGCTCAGATCGCAAATGAGAAGCAGAAATGTACAGTTTTTGGCAGGGTGGAATGGCTCCAGAGTGCTATTTTTTCAAACCCTTTTATAAACTTTTTTGTGTATTTCTGAGTTAAGTTAGTTCTGTTAATGTTCTGTGGATCTTTGTCGTGCTTACAAAGCGTAAATAGAGATGTTAACATTCACCTTAATTTAAGCGTGATGGCAGCCTAATGGAAACTTTTTACCAGACATCATTCATTTATTCAAGGTCAGTAACTGGAATACACAGAAAATTATTTATAACAGTAAATCTTACTGTGCTAAATTATAGGGGAAAAAACCCCACCAAAACACATTTCAAGATTGGCAAGAGTTTGCTGGCTTGTCTTCAGTGGCTCATTTCACTTGGTCGTGATGCAATTTCTCTTTGTTCATTAACTTGAAATGTTACTCCAAACGTTCGTGGTTATAAAGTTAAATTCTGAGCTTGAGTGATCTTTTTGTATCTCAGTGACCGCACAGCAGGTTGTTTTTTTCAGTGATACAGTCTGCTGCATTTCTGTCTAAGAAGTGTCAATTTACTCCTTGTGAGAGAGCGTGTACATGGGATTCGGTTCCCAAGAGTTAGCTTGTATCTTGTAGCTCAAGCTTGCGTGGCTTGTAACATGCTTGTTTAGATTGGGAAATGTAATCTTTTTGTTTCAGTTGACACACATCTGCCCTTCAGGGCCAAAAGGACCAATCTCCATTCACTTTACTATTTTTATTTGATAACTCACTTTTGTTGTCCTACCTGTTTGCCTATCACTCACATAATCTTATATTGTACTGAAAGGGATTGTGTCTCTTCTTTTGTGTGCCTCATACTCCAGCGATGAAACTCTGTTGCCTGTAGTGGCATCACACTGGCACAAGAACAGTTGTCACTGAGTGAAGGGTGGGGGGGTACTATTAAATGTGCTTAGTTGCAAGAGATGGAAATCAGATTTTTATCAAGTGGAGCTTTTTTCAGTGCAGAGCAAAGAGTTTTAATCAAGCAACTGTTTTTCATTACTAGGTCTTCACATGCTGAGCTGAAAACTTGCCATTAAATGTCTCTTTCTGATCTTGAAAGCCTCTTCTACACACTTTTGAGGCACATCTATTCAAAGGTCATATTAATTGTTAAAAGCAATGTTTCAGCACTGGAATATAAAGTTCAAAGCAACTAGAATATAAAGTTGTAGAAAAAGAATAAAAATTTTCTGCTAGAGCATTTCAGATGTCACTTGAGTAGCAGATGATATTGCAGGAGTTGTGTGTAGTGGGAAGCTAGGATGATAGGAAAGCCCACGTGAAAGACATTTCACATTTGGAGCTATTTCTGATGCTTGATAACTACTCCAAATGGAATAAATTTTATCAGTGGCTTACTGATAAAGTTTTTATCAGCAACTTTAAAATCAAGAGGCGTTCATATTAATTTGAAGTTCAGTGTAGAAGCCATCTTCCACTTCAAGCAGGTATGCGGGTTTCCATTGTACCTGTGAAACCTGTGTTTGTGTTGAGAAAACAAGGAGTCTGTAATGATGGAATCCATTAGTTGTCTTTGCATATTAAGATGCTTATTTTAAATGCAGTTAGTTTTTTTTAAGAACATTTAAAATATAGAACTTTGTAAGCAGTTGGTAAGTAGCTTATTTTTCAATTATCAGAGTTCACTAAAAATTCAGCAAGTGTTTTGAGTTTTAAAGAAGCTATCCATTATATTGTTGCTTTCTGTTCTCTTAACTCTCATTCCTCCTTCTTTTGTTGTCTTTTATTTCTATCTGTCTTTATTTCCTTCGTAACAGTCCTCCTCATTTGTGACTTTTATGACTCATTTTTTCCGTACTTTAACCTAGAGCATCCTCCTAACTTGAGCTCCCTTGCCTTTTGGAACAGTTGCTTATTTGACCTTTGAATGTGAGATATCCTTCCTGAGTCTTTCACCTTGAAGTTCAGAATCTTGCCCTGTATTCCATCCTGTCTGCCCCACACGCTCGGTCTGCCAACCCTCAGTGCTGTTCCGCTGCCCTCCTGCACCCGCATCTTCAGCTGTAGGCTCCTCGCTCTGCCTGCCTCACACCAGCCAGCTCCCTGCTGCCTCTGAGCATCGACAGCCTCTGCTCCTGCTTCTCATTGCTGAGCAACACTGGAAAAGGCAGCCTGGCTAGGATGGCTTCTTTGAGAGAAGTCTACTTTTTTTTCTAGTTTTGCTGTTTCCTTGATCAGGCAACTGTGATCACTTCATTCACCTTCTGTTCCTATATCTATCAGCTTTAATCTTACAGAGTTTTATATTCCATGTTAACAGGGAAACTTTTCCTTGTGCATTAAGCCCACACAAAGCCCATGTTCTCTGGTTTTGTGTACAGGTGAATATCACTCATTGTAAGCATTATACAAATAAATGGGTTTGAATAAATTATGCATGAATACATGCATAAATGTTTACTCTGTAGAATATATTATACACTCCTTGGTTACTTGTTTAACTTAAAACAACATAGGAAAATACTAAGAGTAGTTTCAGGAATTTTTATTGTATTTCATTTCTACAGGAGGTAACCACTTGCTTACCAGAGTACTACAAATGGACACAATATCTCTTTCTTAAGCTTTTTGAAGCTGGGATGGTATATCAAAAAGAGGTGGGTGCAAACTTTGACCTTCAATATTTTGCAGGTACACTAATTTAGGTCACTCATGTCAGTGGCACTTTTCTGGATTGTCCATTCACAATCATAAAGTGATTGTGCTCTGTTAGTTTTAAATCACTCTAAAATAGAATTAATAATATATCTATAACAGAATTGTTTATGTAACAGTTTATAACTAACTAACTAACATGAATGGCCATTGTAGCAAGTCAAGTCAGAAGTGTTTATTGACAGAGATTTGCATTGAAATGCAGGATCAGAATATAGCTTTTAGTTGTTTATTTCCTGGCTCTAATATAGAATTTTCTAGATTTTATCTTCCCTCATGGAAATATATGACATTGTGGTCATTAGGAGTCTCTTCAGCAGTGAGATTATTTACCTGTATAACATTATTGTAATACTGTCTCAGAACTGATGGTGTTGGATGGGATAATTGGAGATTAGGTGCATAACCATCCTATTACTGAACCCTGTTTGTGATCTCGAAAATATTAAAGAAGTATTAGTTGTCATAAGACTTATCACAGCTGTTCATCAGTTACCGCTACATTAAGAAATTCTAATATTTCCTAAATAACGTGTATCAGGCTATCTGAAAAGTGAAGGTTTCGGTATTTCTTAAACATAAGATGAAACAAAGATGTTGAATGAGCAGTCTGGAGAACTCTCTATAGCCAAGACAACACAGTTCCAAAATACCTGAACAGCTGCACTTTAACAAAGCAGCAATTTAGTGAATGTTTCTAACTTAAAATGGAAACTAAGATTTCTTAAATATGCTCTGATGTTTCATTTGTATTCTGTAGAAACCAGGAAACCCCATAGGATATAATTAAGAACGTACTCCAATTATTCTCTGAACCTGGAGAAAGAGATTGATGGTGAAAGGTAGCATTTAGGATGGTAGGGTGTTACTGAGCTATTTTTCCTATTTGCATTTGTATTCAGAGATCTTTAATGACAACCAGCAAAACTCCTCAATATTTAATATATACTAGTATGCTGGATTGGGTTTTTTTTCTTTTTTTTCTTTTGTAATCATTTCTTTCTTGTAATAAAAAACATTTAAACCCCTAGCTTTGTTATAACAAAAGTATTTTTATCTGTAAATTTGTTTGCTTGACAAGTGAACCCAGGTGAATGTGAAAAGTACAAGGCTTGCTGCTTCGTTCAAAGCAGGGATGATATACAAAATAAATTTCACATTCAGGCCCCAAGTACTGTGGGATCCTGGAGGTGTGTTTGGATACCAATGATTGAATCTGCTCCCAACTTCCATCTGCTTTCAAGTCAAGGATCAGTTTGAGGACTTAAATCAGCATCTGTCAACCTGTAGGGGATGTAATCTCTGGTGCATATGAACCAGTTGCTTTTTGGCAGGAAACAGATGGCAGAGAGAGCCCATAACCCTGGGTCTCTTTGAAGAGTCATATATACTTAAAGCATATATTTGTCTCACGTTGTCAGTGTATCTGCAATATGTATTAAGCAGTACTTTTGCACAGCTTGAAGTCTCCTGTATTACAATTTCATCCTGAGTACAAGAGATAATTCATAGCCTTACTGCGACAATAAGAATAAGGCAAGTAGAGCGTTAGCCTAGTTAATGCTGTGTTCCAGGAATATGCGTGTCTGACCAGAAATTACCCTGGCAGGGAGACACAGGCTCAGTATGTCCAGGAGCTGCAATTATGGAGGATTAACAATGTCTGTCTGAGTGCTGCAGCATCCATAGAGGGCACCTTTATTCACCATAGCAAAATCCTCTCTCTTTTTCCTGCAGTATTCATCTAGTCAATATACTGTAGAGGTTATTGACCTGGCCAGGTGTGAGTGTCTCACTGAGGTTAATACCTGCCCTGACTCTCTAACTTTAATCAGATACCTGTAATCTGTAGTGGACCCAGAGACAGCAAGCCTGGAGATAGATACTTACACTTTAGAGACCTGAAGTTAGACAAAATGAGTCCTATCTTAAAAGCATATGGTTTACATTGGTGTAGTGAGGAGAGCGAGATAATTGGTGTGCTCTGAACACTTTTGCACTGTGCTTTCTTTGTGCAGGTGACTTTTAGCAGCTTCCTGGGGTCATAGTTTCAGAGGCTGTCATTGTCAAGAAGTTGCCTTTGTGAGGTACAAGTAGGAACTAAAGGTTTCATTTATTAGCCAGGTTCTAGATATTAGTCAAAAGCCTGTGAGAGATGGAAGGAACAAAATGTAACAAAAAATTCAAAGACAAGGCCTTTCAGCTAACGATTTCTTAAATGCACATTTGCATTATGTTTTTCAGGATTTATTTAGATATATCTTTATGAGTCATAACAGGAAGATTTGTTATGCTAAATAATTATGTAAATCATTTCAGTTACCTTCCAAAATTTTCACCATAAATTTGATACAATATAATCAAAATAGCAGCAGTATTTTTTCTCAACTTTGAGTCACAGCCAGTTTAATACAAGCTTATGCTAATACTGCTTTATGCAACTGGAATTTTATTACCTCTCAATATTGCCTGATTTATCTCTCTTTAGGTGTTACTTTAACTTTGCGTGGAGTTTTTTCAGAACTTTGTAAATTAAAAGATCATTACTTTAGAGCCTCATTCATAATGTGTTACATTATTACTGAAGAAGCTGTATTTTCTGAAAGTCTGGAAAATAGGTTTGTAATAGTGGAATATACTGATTTCTTTTAATTTCCCAATGAATTGTCATAAGCCTTTTATAAAATCTGGTGTGATATTATTGCTTAGTAACCTCATAAAAGGTAGGCAAAAAGTTAAAAGTTAAATCCCAGTCTGAATTCACAGAAGCTTCATTTGAAGGTAAGTTTAAATTTATCAGTGAGTAACTTTCATTCATTTAATGGTAATAAATTTTTTATAAAACAATGTAGCCAGACTTTGTGCTCACACAGTTTTGAGTATTTCTAAGCAAGAGAACCCCTGCATCTTTCTTTGGCTCTCCTCAGTATAACATTTGTAAAGTGGTTGTGGTATTTACTATTTCTAAGAATATGTAGCATATTTAAAATGAAGCAGTATTAGCTGTTTGGAAACTGGTCAGAAGGTGATCAGTGATAGGTAAAATATGAAGTGAGAAATATAAGTAAAGTTAGTAATTTTTGATTGAGGTACAAAGTCCTCCCCACAAAGGAGGGGAGGTAATTTGAAGTAATTTGAAGTAATTTGAAGTTTTTAAAAAATGTTTAATGTATTAGATCTCTATGGAGCTGTAGCTACTGTTTTTCAGCCAGACTGATTTAGATCAAATACTAAATAACACTCAATGTAATGAATTACTCTATTGCTTTGATTACTTTTTTTTTCTTTCTGTTAATTTTTTCAAGTTAATGTATAGCATTTAGTGCCACTTTGGGATGGGATTCTTTTGTGATCTTAGATGCTTTTTGATATTTGACCAGATAAATTGTTCAACACTGGGGAAGGGTGCGCTTGATTTTTTGCTCCTTTCCCAGTATGTTATGTCTGGTATTTCAATTGACTCAAAAGCTCAAAAAGCAAGGTTTGTAGAGTTGAACACCAACATTACTTTCACTTTACATTTTCCTTAATGCATTTGTATTGATAAGGAAAGATGATTCCAAAAGTAATTCACACAGTTGACAGAAGTTACATACAGATAATATCAACTCTTTCACTTAAAATATAGTTGACCACTGTAATACTTCTTTGTGATTCTGTCCTCTTCAGTTGGACATCCTTGTTTACTCATCCCCCTCAGTCTGACTCAACACTTTTTGGTTAGTAGTGAAGAACTTCTAAGCATCAGACTATGTTGTTTGCAGTGTAGTCAGTTGGAACTTATATATAACAGTCAAGCAGTCATATGTCAGCCTATCTGCTAGCATGATCAGTCTAGGCAGGCCTTGCCAACTGCAATTTTGGGTCTTTTGAGTTCTGAGAAGATGAACATTCAAAACTTTTCCAGCTGAGTCCATGTTGCTGAATCAAATGGAGGTTTTAAAAATATAAAAAAATCAGGTAAACTTTCAAGGTATGTTTCTGGATAATTCATTTGGCATCTGTAAAGTAAGTTTCTGGTTTTTATCTAGCCACTGAAAGTATTTTTTCTTCTGGCAACTTTTTTTTTAGGCCTTGGTTAACTGGGATCCAGTGGATCAGACTGTTCTAGCTAATGAACAGGTGGATGACAATGGTTGCTCATGGCGTTCAGGAGCAAAAGTGGAGCAGAAATACCTCAAACAGTGGTTTATCAAGACAACTGCTTATGCAAAGGTATGAGAATACAGCTTTTGGAAGTTATGGTAGCACTTCATAGAGGTGACTTTTTGTCCAGAAATATTAATCAAGGTGAATGTGGTCCTTTACAGATACATGTTTCAATAATATATAATTGCATAATAATATGCGTGATCTATCCCTGTGTATGTGTGTATGTAAAAATTATTTTCCCTGAAGTCTCTCTGTTCACCTCTTTGAGAATTGTAGGTAATTGGTGTGGGATTAAGTTCTGAAGAAATCAAAAGACACAAATTAGAGGTGAATGGATCAATTCTGCATTCGCACATTAGCATCCCGTATTTACCATCAAATGCTTTTCTGCATATTTGAGTGTAGAGCTGTGCAAAACTTGTTTGCTGAATCAACCCATTGGACTTGTGGGCATTTTATAAGCAATGGAGTACAGCCTGACACCTAGCATTCCTTTCCACCTGTGTCTGAACCATAGTTCTTTTAACTGCTTTTTATTGAAGATACATCTGGATCTTCACTTCATACTCTATTTGATTATCTGTAATTTTAAAAATGTTTTCAAGTTATTTAAACATCCTTTTATCTTAGGAGCTCAAATTTTGATTGTGCTGGGACAATGTAGCTTCCACACCTAGGAATTCTTCAACAAAAATTTTGGCTTTGTGCTCTCTGAGATGAAAGTATCATCTTCCTATCACGTCTGGGTGAAGTTTTTATTCCCTCTGTGTATTGAGACTCCAAGTACAGATTGAGAAAGTTATTCCCAAGAAAATATTGAAATTTTATCTTTGGTCCTTTTCCCAAGTCTCAGATTCAAGAAACCAAATTTCCACCATCATCCAAGGAGAAGAAATCTGTGTCTCTCTCGAGGTCTATTCATAATAAAGAGAAAGCCTTTAGATATCCTGCCTGATGCTTTGATTCTTCATACACCGAGAGGTACTTGAGATACATGTTTTTTGATTGTGCTGCCTGTTCTGGCAGTAAGGAGGGAACATTTCCAATAGCTGAAGGAAAAATGGAGCATGTCTGCACAATCACAAAATAAACACAATGTTCTGAGCTTTTTTTTTTCAGTTCCTTTGTCATCAGATTCCATTATGACCTTTGTGATATTTTAGGCTCTGCCCTAACTCACTGTTTCCCTCAGTTTGAGGCTGGAGCTTCATTAGAGTTTCTACCTTTACTGATATGTCTTTTGTCTGTTGTCTCTATACAGGTTGTAGGAAGCAATGGCTGGTATTTCTGGACTGTACCCATGCTGGTACCCAATTACTTATATCCCTTTAAGAGCGGTGAATCAGCCATACATTTTTACTCATCAAGACCAAAAGACATGATTGAGGAGCTTTTCAGTAACCTTGAAAACACCCTTGGTTTACAGGATTGTTACCTCTTGCTCAATATCCACCCTCCACTAGGAAGGATTTATCTTTTGTATTTAGTCTCTTACCTAAGAAATGCTGTTACAGGAAAAGCACAATCTCCTGGGCAGATCACGTCTCCATCATGTCATTCCCCAGCCAGCAGGCTAATCTTATGATAAGAAGGAGCTTTTGCCTCCACAACACCCCCTCATCTTCCCCGCAGAGATTTCACCTCAGGAGACTGCCATATTCCCTACCTACATGAAGGGCAAGCATGCAAGTAACCTTTTGTTCTTGAACATCTTAGTGTCATGAATAAGAGCTGCTTCTGCTTTTCATTTCAGGAAGAACATTTGTATCAACTCCTATTCTGTTCTGTTTGTGATTGATATTCTGTAGGGTCTGTGCTAGCTGATACAACCAGATCGATGAATGATGCCATACTGCTTCCAGCTCAAGTGCTTTGGCAAGCATTACCTTCATGTTCTCCCACTTCTTGTACAGTGACAGATGCTACCAAGAATCAGCAGGTGGTTTGGATTTTCCTTTTTACTCACCCTCCACTCACTCCTATTTTTGTTGCTGTGGTTCTTTTTAAACAGTCTCACTCTGCTTCTTTTGGCAAGGCTTTTAAACATTTGGTTGTAGACGGGAAAAAATAACTTCCCCCCCACCCCAAACTTTCAAATAAGAACAGCAGATTACCAGGCTCTTCTATATGAAGTCCAATGTCTGATAGTAGATGGATTGCATGCTTGGAAGATTAAGACAAATAAAGTCTCTTCTTTGGTAATTTTTTTTTCTTCCAGGTTGCAAGAGATTAGATAACATAGCATGTTGTGTTTTACTCTCTGAGGAAGACTGTTTTGGCCATATAACTGAATGGCCCATGAACTGCAAGCCACAATTGAAGACAGTCCACTGGAGGGAGACTGTATCTGAGCTAACAGTGGCCAAGTATTTCAGTCTCTTAAAAACTTTGTGCACACACTGACATAATCAGGAAGCTTCACACGAGCATTTTGACAGGAGCCAAATTACAGATCTGAAATGCTACAACTTTGGCTTCTCTTTCTGAATAATTTGACTAATTATCCTCAAAACATCCTTGCACAGTTCTTCATTCCTTATGGTAGTTATGCCAGTACTTCTCCAGAAGTGGTAAGAGCCATGAATCCTTCCTCTTAAGTCTGTTTCTTTTGTCCCCTTTTTCTTTGGATTCAGGCTGTTTACAGTTGATCTGAATCCCTATGGTCCTGCATTGTTGAACACCCTGGTTACAGCAACCACTCTTCCTAGCCTATTCCTCAAACCTTCTTCCCCACCTCTTTTCAAAAGCTCTTGCCAGGAGACTGGGCTTTATAGAGAGGGAGACCTTCATTTACCTTTATCATTTACAGAGCCTTTCCTCTCCAGATTTCATGGAGCTAGTGGAGGACAGAGACATTCCTTTAAGAAGCTAAAGATGTTTCATTGCTAATACAATTTCATGATGATAACATTAGTGGTGATGATACTTCACTTCAGCAGGCGGGATTATTTCATGTCTCCTGATTTTTAAGACACTTATTTCCATAAAGAGATTTTCCTGGCTTACATAACAGACCAGAATCACTACCAGTACAACTTTGTTTTCCTGAAATTCTTTGCAGTTCAGAGACTTCAGATATTTGTGCCTCTAATAATAAATTAGTATCGCAGTTCAGTTCTTTATGGATTTCACTTCCCTTTTTTGTCAGTTAAATTTGATAATTTATATGCCAGACTCCTGTAAAAGGGAAATCTGAGGGGACATTATAAAAATCTGTAATGGGGCTGGGGATTTCAAATCCATGGTCAACTTGTTTTGCATTAGAACACTAATAGAAATAGAAACCTGCCCTTCCAGAACTTTTCTGGTCCTGAGTCCTTTATTCCCTGTTTCTGAGTCAATTGCCTGTTGAACATCTTTCCTCCAATTCCGATTTTTAAAAGATGTCCAGAAGGTTAAGACAAAATGGTGTCAGGTTAGCATGGTCAAAGTTGCTCAGATCCAAAGATCTACATTTTCTGTCAGTATAGAGCAGTGTTTAGGTCTTTGAGTTGTACTGCCAGAATTTGTATCAGAGCACACATGGCCCCTTATTTCCTCACAGCTTGGACAAGTTCACAGGCACAGAGCAGATTTAATCCTTCCTTGTGCGAGGTGTTTTTCCTAGGTTTGGAAAAAGGTAGAGAGCTAAGTGGATCAGGCTTTCAGTGAGCTGCATGACTAGATTTCTTCTATCCACTGTAGTTCCACTCGTTCTTATTCTGAAATTAAAAAATTGGAAGACACTAAGAGACTATATGAGAGTAACTTAATCCTTGCACCTTTCGGGGAAAACTTGTATTTTTTTTCCAACTTCGGCTACTTTCAGACTTAGAGAGTTAGAATTCTATGGGTGTCTCACTCATCTTTCTACAGTCAGGCCTTTATCTAGTTTTGGTGTATTGTGGGGAAAGCCATTTGATTCTGGTCACCTTTTTCTTGTGCCTTCAATGGTGACTAATATTTCTTCTGAAACGTTTACAGAAATTCAAGACCAAATGTCAGGAAGTTCTACTTTCCTTGCCCTTTTTCTGAAAAACAACTCTCTGCAAATCTGTTTCCTATTCCTTCCCAGAGTTATACCTGAGTTTTCTATAAATTGATATAGTGGGAAAGTATTTTGAAAAAAAAAAAAATCTTTATTTCTGTTAGCTCACTCCATTCCTGTGTGGCTTAGAGGAAAATATAAGTCTTTCCATAACCTTGTTTCATAGAAAAAGTTCCATTTAAAATACATTTAATTAATCCTCTATCCCTTAATTCTTCGTGCAAATTACCAGCTAGCAATAATGGCTGAATATGTATGGATACAACCTATTTTCTACTTGTAGCATCCACAAATTATTTTGTGGTAACTTTTCAGCCTATTTATAGTGTATATTGATGATCTATTCTAGTCATTGGTGTTCCTCTCTTTTGCCCATTTATCATTTTATGTTTTCCCTTGTATCGCATAACCTTAAAGAAAATAAAAACTAATCAGAGTATTCCTCATCTGCAGTGCTTACATTGCTGGTCAAAAAGCAACCAGGAGTTACATGATCAGTAGTGGTCTGTGAAGTCGTGTGCTACAGGAGTCAGTGTTTCATTCTTACGTACACAGTTTTTTAGATTTCTGTTGTGTCCAGAGGGATCATCTCCTGTGGATTTGCTTTGATTTCTTTGTTGTTACTGCACCAGATCATATTCCTTTCTTGCAATAAAAATTGCAAACAAAGCAGTCTTGGCTCACATGGCAATTTACCATTGGCAATGAGTATTGTTCAAAGGGCAAAAATATTAACTGTGCTTTTAGTGCTTAGCAGAAAGTGTTTTGCTTATGTAAAGTAATAAAGTAATTGTGACCCATTTTTTAAATGGTAAAGTACATATGAAATTGTCTAGCAGCTTTTATGGATTTTTAGAGAACATTTAATTGTCATTTTTCTTTTGACGTATTTCTTTGATAAAAGTATACCTTAACTGATGGCATTATTATTCAAATTGTTGTCTGTGCATTTAAGATGTTTTAGCTAAAACATTTAGTTGCTATGGTTACCCTGCTGAATTGGTAGGCAGATTCATTGGAAAAATCTATCTGTAAATGTTAGTATTTTCTGTGTGTACCTGTAAATTGCTTTTATGGAGATTTTTATGCATGGTCAACTGAGTCCTCAAGTCAGAATTGGCAAGGTTAGTCTTTTTATAGTCCCTGTTCTTCCTAAATTAATTTTTTACAATTCTTTTTCATATTTCACTGTACAAAAAAATCATTCAAATAGCTTGAAAATAATCTTTTCTAGAATAAAATAAAATAAAATAGAAGCAACTTCAAAACTTCAAGTTTTGCCTTAAATCATCTCCCTTTTTTGCACAGCAATAGGATGGTCTGTTTAATTGAAGTACTGGGGAACCTAACCAACAAAATTCTATCGTTGTAGTTTACAGCTGCCATACAGATAAGTAGTACCCTTTCTTAGTTAATATTTCTTGTGCACACATTTAGAGATAAACCCTTCTCATTTTCTTTGGGTTGCAGGAACACAGATGTTGGGCATGGTGCTGACTCTGTGGAGGGAAAACAGTAAATGAACTACAGTTCTTCTCCAGCTTTTCTCTGGTTTTGCACTGCATCTGACAACCCTTTTGTCTCATCTGAATAGATTTGGAATTATTTAATGTAATTGTGTTTTGCTTGATTTTTTTATTTTGTATTTTATTTCTGAGATATTAAACAGTGGTAAGGAAATGTAATGAAACTGAAGTACTGCATTTCAGGATGTTAAGAGTCTTGGCAGCACTTTGGATTTCATAGCAGGAGGTAATGCCTCATCACCAAGGAGAACTGAAAAGCTGGCTCTTTTTCATTCTTTATGTGTGATTTTTTTGATTCCCACTTTTAGAGTCTAGCTCATAGTTGTCTTCTCCCAACAGAACAGGCCTGATAAACCTCATTTTGAAACTCTTCCTTTTGAGTCACGCTGAGAGCTGTCTCCTGGACAGGGACCAAGAGCAGTGCTCCCTCAGCTTGCTTAGCTCTTCATTAATATGAAATGGCACCTGTTTTGTCAGTTTGGCAAGACAGAAAATTGTTTGTGGATATCCAGATCAGGCTGGTCTTTTCACCTTAGTTTAAACACAGCATCTCATTTGATGGTACAGCAATATTAATTTAAGTTCCTGTTGGTATAAGGTTAATCAAAACAGTGAATACTCAGTACTATTAAAAATTATAACAAATGTTTTGGGGAGCTTTTATATTTATGGAATCAATTACTCATCACAAAGATACAATTCATTATATTGGAAAAGGAATATCTTCTCTTTGCTAATTTAAGCAGGGAACAGCTCTGAAGAGCAAATCTGGAGAAAAATTCTGGATTTACTTTTTGCTTTTAAGGAATCATTTATTTGCCTCAGTTCTGTGTAATCACACCAGAGGTGTTTGTTGACCATAAATTGTAGGGTAAGGAAATGGGAAAACTGCTGACAGTTCAGACATTTATGAGAAAGAATTTTAAGTATACACAGTATCTGTGTTATTGCTCCTCTTTAGTGTATGTTTTCAGTATTCTTCACACATGGGACATAAAAGCAAGAGTGACCTACAAAAATACAGACAGAAACTGCTGAAGGAGAAAAAAAATAGTAAAACAAGAAGATATTAAATACCAGCAGAAGCTGTACCACATAATCACAGTTGGAACTGTGCAATAGAGTGCAAAATAAAACAGTAGGCAGCCTAGCTTTAACTTCTTGTACTTTAATATATGTTAATATATTAAGTTGTATTAAATGATTTCATGTAATCTTTAGTTTACTTTTGGTTGCTCTTTTGGGAGTTTGATCAAATAAAGTGAAGAATTTAATTTTAATTCAAACAGAGCTTGGATATTTATTTGACTCTTCCTCAGAAGCAAAGCTTTTAAATTTTATTGTAATTTGGTAGAATGCAATTTTATTTTACTAATTAATTAAATTCTTCTGAAATGCAGCCTTTTGCTGGTTTTTTTATTTTAGTCTTGTTGTTACCTTGCAGATGTGTCAAACGTCATTGAAGTGTCTTCATTAAAAAAAGAGTATACATTTGATTTTATAGCTTATATTTAGATTTTTCACTTTATTTCATTTACTATCATAGAGGAGTTAAATTACTCTCACTAAGTATGAAATTAGTAGCAGGTATTGATCTACTAAAAATTTTAGTTGATGAAGTCGGAGACAGTTTTTTAGGGACTCAGCAGAATCCTTCTTTGAACTAAGAGCAGAGGGACTTCTGGAGTTGAGATGCTCTTGGAAAATTGTAAAGCACTTACATTCTTGGATTTTCTAGATCTTTTTTGCTGAACTGAAGTTCTGTTTCTGTCATAATCTTCAGCAGACTAAACAGCTAGAAATGTGAGACCAGTTTTCCACAGTGTGTTACTTCTAGTTTCAGGCTTGGTCATCATTGTCGGTGATGAATTTTCAGCAAACTCATCTGGATTTTGTTACTCTCTGATCATCTGAGGTAGTTGATTTTCATCTTCTGTCTGTGCCAGAATTTTCTGTATTGTTCTGAAAGAGTAAAGAAATCCTGTGAAACATTGGTTTATCCTCAATCTCCAACTTCTTCAAGTGTAAGAGCCTTTAAGTCATTCTCATCTCTGAACACAACTTTGATTTCTTTAGTTTTTTCCTGAGTCTATCTTTAGATCTGAAAGACTGCCAAAATGTATATATGCTATTCCTTGACTTGTGTTTGATTAAGATGGGAGTAATTTCTCCTGTAATTAGATGTTTGCATTTGAAGTTTTCTTTTCTCTTACCGAGTAATGAAAAATGAAAGCAGAAAGACTCTGCTACCTAATGTTTCCAAATTTCTCACTATTAAGTCATCATCAGAAATTTGAAAATTGAGTTTATTTGATAATCTTATCACTCTTTGCTTACTGGATTGTAGTGCTGCTGTTGTTCTTTGTCCCCTGCAGACTCCAACATTTTGTTTATTTGCCTGAGTGCTGGGAGTCTTCTTGCTGATTGTCTTCTCTGTGTTAACAAATCTAGTTAACAAATTTGTGGCAGAAATAACTAGGAGTTATATACACATTTTTAAGGATCAGAATTTTTGTTTAAGGAAATGTACCAGTAATTATAGAATAATAGAATGTTAAGAGATTAGAATGAAGTTTGAAGATCATCTAGTCCCAAACACCCTTGCTGTGGGCAGGGACACCTCCCACTGGACCAGGTTGCTCAAAGCCCCATCCAACCTTGAACACTGCCAAGATTGGCAAATTGTAAAAAAAAAAAAAAAAAAATTGTAGCAGAATTCATGGGACTACTTTAATGATTCAGCAGATGTTCTACCGAACATGGCCATGGTTTTTAAGAAAGAACATGAAAGTAAAATTCAATTGAGTTAATATTTAACTTTCCAAATACTAACTTAAAATATTCGGGAATTTCTATGCTAGCATTGGGCAGGAGTTTCATATATCTGAACAGTCTACATGTAGGTTTTTTATATTAATAATAGTTTTAACATAAATTTGTAGGCTTGTGTTTTGCAGGGTGTAGAGCAATTTGATTTGAAAATGAAAAGTTTTTTTAAAGGATTTTCCTTAAGCTGTTTTTTAAAAGCTCCTAGTTTACATGGATGAATTTTGAATGTACAAGTGCATTCATGTCTGTAAAAATTAATGTTTCTCTTCTTCCCTTCTAGTGAGTATCCTAGGTTAATGTATCATTCAGAAAGACTTACTAACATGCTAGCAGTGTGCATACTCTATATTATTTGCCTCTGTAACACCCACTAAATTGTTTGTGGTTTGCATGTTCATTTTCTGCTTCACCTGCTATTCGTAGTCTTGACAAGAAACCAAAGGAGTGTGTTGAGTACAAAAAACTGAGAATCATAATTCCATTTTGAAAATTTTTAAAGTTTTTTTGCTTGCTTGGGTTTTTTGTGTTGTATCACACTAAACTGTTTATGCGTAAATTAGGTTTTAAAGGATTTGTGTTTGCAAACCCTGCTAGGCTGCATCATCATGCAGATTAAGCTTAGTTATCTTCATTCAGATGAAGTAAAGTTGGCTCTTCCTGTATTTAGTTGCATGAAGTAATTGCATTATCAGGAGAAGAACTGGGCTAAGCCAAACTGTAGCCTGTAGCTTCTAATAAGGTCAATGAATTAGAGTAAAATCATTATCACACTGGTATTGACAATCTTGGTGTATGAATACTGTAGTGAAAAAACATCTAGGAAGCTTTGCTGGCAAGCAGTTACAGACTGTACAGTTTCAGTAGAACACATGCACATTTAGCTGCTTCTACCAGCAAAATGTCATGTAGATTAGAATGGATACCTAATGTGAGCAGCTAGTTCTGCATGTACTGACACAATTTCATTCTTTCTAAAATGCATAAAGGTCTTACAGAGTATATCTAGGTATTGTGTGTATGTATCTCTATATATATCTCCAATTATACATTATTCTTTCATACTTATATCAGTACATGGATTGATCATGGTGGATAAAGCTTAGTTGTCTCTGGAACAGTGCAATTAATGAGAATACTCAGAACTTTGAATTCTCTGTGATATAGTATGCTTGCAATTGTCAGTTAAAACTGATTAAAGATACAGTATGGTAAAAACCCCTCCAAAAGCCTAACATTCTTTTATTTATAAATCATCAATAAATTGGTTTGATTCTTAAAGATGTAGAAATCAATAATAATCCCAAGTGGTGGTGTAATATTATGAGTTACGAAGGACATGCCTTTTGTTGTATTTTGAATGACAAATATACAACAGGGCAGTAACTAAACAGTAAACAGTGACTTTTATGCATCTCACTTTGAAATTATTTAAGGTTGTTGTTAAAACAGAACTTGAAACACATTCTTTAGAATAATTAATTGTACGGTCACTAATTATCCAACTACCTACTGTTTAGTTTGAGCAGCACGTAACAGCTACTGTCCATCCTTGCAGGTTGTTAGCAGTTACTGAGATAATAAAGAGCTTGCACATTTGATGTTGGGAGTCAGAGCTGAAGGAGAAATTATTCAACATGTTGCCTTATTCATAGATTTTAACTGTAATTGTTCAGCATATTCACCATCTGTCCAAGCGACTCATGCCTCTGGCTGTACTTCTGCCAAAGTAAAGATTTTGGACAGTCACAGTATTCATAACAAAAATGTGAAGTGTTACAAAGTGAAAAATGAGATGAGCTTAAAGTTATCTGTCTGTCTGCCTTCTCCTTTACATTGTTATAGATGCCATTTATTAAAATCATGCTGTTTGAATTGTTTAGACAAATACTAGTTGACTTGGAACAGACTATTATGCTTCCATTCCACACATCAGAAAGCACATAAATATATAGATTTCTCTCTTGTTGAGTGCAAATATACGTAGAAGTTACAAGTTGGCTGTTGGACATTATGACTAGTAAAGGAGGCAACACCTAATTTCTTCATTGCTGCATAATAGAAAGCCATCAAGGTTGGAAAAAACCTTTGAGATCCTCAAGTCCAGCCATTAAGCACTGGCAAGTCCATCAGTAAACCCTGTTCCTAAGCACCATGTCTACAGGTCTTCTAAATACCTCCAGAAATGATGACTCAAGCACTTCCCTGGAAGCCTGTTCCAATGTTTGACAACGCTTTCCATGGTGAAATTTTTCCTAGTATCCTCCACTGGTGCAACTTGAGACCATTTCCTCTGGTCCTGTCATTTGTTACCTGAGAGAAGAGACTGACCCCCACTTCACTACAGCCTCCTTTCAGGCAGTTGTAGAGAGTGATAAGGTCCCCCCGAGCCTCCTTTTCTCCAGCCTAAACATCCCCAGCTGCATCAGCCACTCCTTGTAAGACTTGCTCTAGACCCTTGACCCCTCTAGACCCAGCTTCATTGCTGGTGCTTATAATAATTATATTATTATCATATTTTATATATATAGAGAGAGAGAGTTTACTATGAACCTTTGTTATTATGATTAGTGTTGTTTTTGCAGGATGATGCAACCTAAAGATCCCAATCAATTTTACAGCTTGTTGTGCTTGGTAAAATATCAATATGAAATATGAAAAAATAGATAGCTAGAAACTATTCTGCTTTCTTAAGTCAGAGCTTGAAAATTTTAGGACGTGTTAACACCTTTTGTCTGACTGCCATCTCTAGGCTACTGTCTAAAACAACTAATCCAAAGGTAGGCTTTATATCTGTAAGCACATCTCTTACATCTTGTTCAGCTCAGTAGGTCACCTACACTTCCCAGAAGTTACAACCACTGGGAATATTTTCCGTGTTGGTTTTCATCTAAGTTTTTTGTTCCTGTATCTTAAGGTCTAGTCCATTCAGAAGAAAGGCCACTTTTAATATCAGGGTCTCTGTTGGCAGTGATATACCTCTGGCTTGTACCGTGTTAGTTCTATTCTCACAGGGATTAATTTGAGGCAGCAGCAGTATAAAAACACCTCTTCCAGTGTTTTCACCAGCACCTTACCATTTTGCTGTTAGTTATAATTAAACCCATAGTATGAATTTGTATGCTTACAAAAGCTGAATCTCCTAATTCCTTCTTTTATTGCTTAAGGCCATGTTTGATGCTTTATCTGATCTCCCTGAGTGGTATGGTATTAAAGAAATGCAAGCGAATTGGATAGGTGACTGCATTGGGTGCTCTCTTGACTTCTTGCTAAAGGTAAGTCAAAAATTACAATTGCTGCTCTCTTGGTTGGGCTCACTGCAACCCCTGAAATGTGTGATGGGAATGGATTTTCAGATCTTAAAAGCTTGAAGCCTCCTAAAAAAGATTATTATTATATTCATGTGCCGACCAGCACAGATTCCTGAAGAACACCACTTGTGGGTTGAAGAGATCCTCCCTGCTATCCTCCTTAGGAAAGGGTTTGTGTGTTCAAATGGACGCAAATTGGCTGTGTATATTTATGCCAAAATACATGCCAGCTAATAAGCTTCCCTAAAAGCCAGGACATTTGTGCCAAAAGCATTATCAAGTAGCACTGCACATGTCAGCTGGGATCTAGTTGGGCTTTTGCTTTTCTCTGCATGGCACCTTCTCTGTCAGACCCAGGCTGACCTCAGGCAAGGTGCTCTGCTTACATTCGTCCATTATTTCATTTACGACATACCATAATTAAAATAATGGAAACCACACCATTAGGTAGTGATGAAGCTACAGAGAAGTCTAGATAGAAAAAAAGAAGAGGAAGGAAAAAGAAACCTGAAAAAAATAATCATTATCTACAGAAGGACTTCAGATTTTCCCTTTTTTGTCAAGAGATGAACAAGGCTCCATGAATATGGTAGTGACAGAAGAGGTTTTCAGAGACCCTGATTGAATTTCAGCCCTTGTACTTCAAAGCTTTATTGTGCTTATTTACTCTGGTCTAACATTCTAAAAGTGACTTCTTATTTTAAAATACTGAATGTTTGAAAGCTTCAAATTGAGACAAATTAAACCTAAATACCTCTGATTTGCACCCTGCTAAAAGATGCATTTTTGTATTAAAGTTGTTTTAACCAATTGTTTCTGAAAATTTATATCAATAGTTATTACAGAAAAATCTCCTTCTAAGACCCTCCTATACTCCACAGTTAGTTGATCTAAGATATAAACCTTGTTGATTGTTCCAGGTGGTAATTCTTAAAAAGTCTTTGAGGTTTACTATTTACATTTTATGTTCAGTTCTTTGTTGTGGTGCCTTTTATTGTTTTACTTTTGTACATAAGTTGCAGCATTCACTTCATCAGAGAAGTGTGGTGTAAAGTCATATTGTAGATGAGAAAATCCTAAATTCTATTTAGATTTCAGAGGTAACATCTCATTCCAGTTTCTTGGAAACAAGGCATGCATATTAAAAGTGAACAGAAGGATTTCGGGTTGCTTAGCCAGGGATTGAATCTATCTCAGTAGCACAGTGCAATATTACATATGGGATTAGAATTATATTTTTATAGATATATTTGGATAAACTAAGAAAAGACTGTAAAGCAACTTTCTCAAGGCTTGAAAGTAAGTTATGTCAAGGTTTGATTCTGGAAAATTTCTATAGTGGGAATATGTCCAGCTTTGATATTTGGAACTGTGTATTTCCATAGAGTGATGTAGACTCATTAACTGTATGAAAAGGAAGGGAAATCTATAATCACTGCACTTCCAGTGGGAATTCTTTTCTGCTCTTTTTCAGGTTAATGGCAAAGTAACGGAAGAGAAGCTAGCAGCTTACACCTATACACCTGAAGCCATTTATGGAGCTTCCCATTTGTGTATCTTACCAACTCACAGACTGCTGCATGGAAATAGCTGTCTCAAGGAAGTCTTTCAGAGGGAGTTCATCCCAGGGAAAGGTGGTATTTTTCTCATACTGCATTTTGTTGTAGAAGAGCAACAATTATAGAGAATGATCTTTAGAGAACGTGTAGCAAGCTGAGCAGGAGCTGTTCCTGTTGAGAGCGAGCAGGCCTTTGATTCTTGCAATATGTCACACAGTGTCACATCAGCCTCTCCTGGCTTCAGATGTGGCAAGAGCAGCTATGCTAGAATTCTTCTTTTTACCATAGTTGTACCACTTCACAGTATATAAAAGCAATGGAGCAGATTCTTGTTTCCTCATGTACCAAATTTGACTGTGTCAGTCCATTGGAAAATCTCATGTCTATATGGTAATTTGTCATTAGCACAAAGACAGCAGAACTAATTCTTGCACCAGCAATGATTTCTTCCTGTCACAAGGAATCTAAAGATCACTAATACATAGCAAAGTGGATCACTGATAGTAAAATAATACCCTACTATGCACATCCTTAGTTAATACAAGACTCTAATAGAGTAAATTCAGAGTGTCCTTATGGCATTTCATGACATGCACAGTCAACTGATAATTCTTTAATTGTTGTTAACTGCTTTCCTGAAGGGTCCTACCACCACTTCCGCCTGTATTTAGCATCCATGGTCTAGTATTTTTTTGTTGTTTGGAAAACCTGAAAATGGCAAGAGTAAATAAAATATTTTTTGTTTCTACTTCAGGCTGGTGTTCAATATTTTCTTTTTGCCTTAACGGTAAAGATGAGGCTTCATTGTCTGTATAATGCCTGATGTCAACAGCATCTTGTGGGAAATTGTGTTGGTTGTACAGAACCTGCTTTTTTGAGTGCTTCATTTCTACCTTAAAAAGGTTTGCTTGCTAGTAGAAAAAAAATGGAGCCTGACTGTGTTGAGTATAGAGAGCCCTTTTCTAAGAGGTGAGCAAAGCTTGGAGAATTTTGGAGAACAAATTTGCAGGTCTTGCAGTTGAACCTAATCAAAGCACTAACTGCACAAACACACATCCGTGCACATGCCTGTACCTTCGTTGGATCTTGTACTTTAAGCCAAAGCACAGAAGTACAAAATTTGCTTTTAATAAGGACAATGGTATATTTTTATGTTGTTTTTATTTTTTGTGTGTCTGTTAACAATAAGCTTAAAGCTTTTGGTTTATTTAAATTAAGAAACTCTCAGTTGAAATAACGACAGCCTGAAGTCCTCAAAAAAGAGGCACAATTCCAGAATCATAACTCTGCTGTTGTATACTCCTGCTACTTGTGAATATACTTATAGACATCCTTCAGCTGAAAATAGCTGAGATTGGCATTTTACATAGGAACGGCCAATGATGGCATTTAAATAAAAAGAAATTTTGGATGGCCTTGTATAGACTGTATTTTCACATTAACCAAGACTTTTTAAAAAAATTCCTCAGTAACACTGTAATTTTAATTAATTAAATTCTTTTCAATAGACATAGTCTTGTAATTCTCTTTTTTCACTGTGTTCTCATTTAAATAATTAGGAGCATATATTTTTATGTTTTCTAGGAGAGAATAAAAAGCTGTCATATAGCACGATAACTGAAAGTTCTAAAACCTTTAGTCTTGAAGTACAGGTCTGTATTTTAGGCTATTATTATTTAAATAGATGGAACAACCAGTTGTCAAACATTCAATTTTTTTTTTTGCCTACAAAAATGTATGTTAATTTAGAATCTGGTAAGTCTAATAGTTTTGACAGCAGGAGGGGCCTGAGATAAAGATTTGACCGTTACATTGTTCATTATCTCATTATAATACTCTGCATACATTGTCTTACATCTGTACCTGTACCATCATCTCTTTCCAGTTATGATGATAACAGTATGAGCAAATGAGCACAGGGAAGAGCAACTTCATAAACTGGAGTTATTATTTTGGATTCCAGAATAAAATGAAAATTATTGCTGGGTGGAAGAGAGAAGTTATTTTTAAAAGCAGTGTCCTACCCACTCAGCTTCCTGCTTATGACGCTTTTTGGTTAGTTGCTTTTAAAGAATGAAATTATCCCTTTTGTACTTTTTTTAAACAGCAGAAAGCTGTGTGCAGTGGTTTGAACATGGAAATTTTCTTTATAATATGAATACCTCAGACATCTGAAATTTGGAAACGTAGTAATCAGAAATAAATAAATGTATCATTTGTGTTAAGAAGCGTGATGAGATATAACAGCCTTGTTCTCAAAATTGCTGTTGCTTTACTTCAAGCAGATTTTATGCATTGCAACACAATGCTTCATAGCCTCAGCTTAGCTCTGAATAAAGGTGAAAGGAAGATCTTAGCAGCCCATATTTTAATGGTTGTAATTATCATCAACTTAAAGGCACTGAAAAAGTTAGAAATAGGTCCAAATTGAGATCTGGGGTTTGAATCCTCAAAATTTGGAGTATTCAGGTTTGGTTTTCTTCTTGCTGAGCCACCCAATCTGCACATTGTAAATCATTTTCATTTTATTAGTTCTCATCCTTAATTCTCTCCTCTCCTATCTCCCCTTCCTTGTGGACATTGGGTTCCTCATCTGTAATATGAATATGAATATCCTGTTTGGAAATCAGTAGGTTACTTAGGTGGTTTTTAACACAGGTTAAAAAAAAAAAAATATTTCACGTGCTTTCTAGTTCTTCTGTAAGAAATTAAATCATAAGGATATATGCTCCCCTGCAGTGTCATCTGATTTTTTGGTGGGATTTTGTAGCATTGTATGCTAGTACATAAATCAGGGCTTACTCAAGCCAATTCATACAACTTTGCAGCAGGCTGTATTTTGATCAAAGACTCTTTTTTTTTTTGTTATAATCCAAATCTTACTCTGCTTTTATTCAGGTGCTTGTTATAAGTATGTTTTCTAATTATGAAAATTTATCAGTCTGACTTCCCGAGCATTTTAATACATCTGAGTTTTCTAGAAATCTGAATAGGTTTTTTATTTTCTTTCTTTTTTAAAGAAAATTGTTATTTAAAATTCATGTAAGTTTAAGATAAACTGCATTGTAATGGTAAGTGATGTTCTTAGCATATCTTCTTTTATATTATACTTACCATATTGTTAAATTTGTTTTCAGACTCACTTACTTCAGTGACAGCTGTGAATTTGCTTACCAATCAGGAGATTCCTGTAGTCATCTCAGCAAAAACCAATTTTGCTAATTTTCTTGATACTAAAATAGGTATGTGACATTAGATATGTAAGTGGAATAGTATGGTTTTCAGTTGCTGTGTTGGAGCACAAGATACTGTTGTAAATACTTGAACAGAGAGGCTCTCTCTCCTGGACTTTGGAATTCTGTTATTCAGTATGGAAGAAGGAAGGGGAAAAAGTAGCTATGTGGAGTCTATCTGGGGGAAGAGATTCACAGGATGATGATTTAAATGGAAATATTATAAAATTAGTGCATTTAATGAGCTAAATTTGAGGATTTGCATATCTTAAGAAAATTGGTTACCTACAACATATGTGTGTTTGGCTGTCTCTCAGCATCCTTAATCAAAACAGAACTGTACCATTTTTTGACAAACAGCTCTAACTTTTGGCATTTTTTGTGTCTTACATTTATGTGAATTATGTACATCCTTCTAGAGAAATGCTTTGATGGTAAATGTACAAAAATTCCAACTTTGACTGTTATCTGGTAGTATTTGTGTTGAAGCCAATAAAATAGTTCAGGATAGGTAGTAATTGTCTTCAGGTTGTCTTGGACAGTTAGATCCTTTATCTCTCTTGTAGCATTCCCATAATTTAAGGCACCTGATTTAGAGTTGAGGATCCATAGATGGAGGGGGAGGATGTTGCTAGAGGATGCTGAATCACCTTGCAGTGAGCTTCTGTTCTCAAACTTGTCCTATGAAGTTGCCCCTCTGACTCCTTTCCTGGATAGGGAGCCTAGTTTCCCAAACTGGGCAGCTAAGTACATACTCTGAGATAATATGATTCTCCTAATAAGTCAAAGTAGAAATTGTACTAAGTTTTAAAAACCATATCTGTTTTAATCTGCACCCACCAAGCTTTTTGTTTACTCTTGTGCTTTCCATGGTCTCAGCTACATTGAGAAGGCAATGTTCTATGCCAGTCCTAATGGGAAATAGTTATGTCTTCTTCCCTTTTTCCAGTACATTCCTTATCCCTTAACTCCTGTTGTTGCCTCCCTGTTGCTGATGCTTCTCTCCTGTCCTGGGGCTGCTGCTTTCACTGCTGCCAGTGTTGGCTATTCTTGCACAACTGGACTGAATGAAACCAGCTGAGTGTGCAAATATGTCTTGGGTGGCCCTCACACTGCTAATGGAAATTATCCACTTGGGCTTTTTACCTTGCTTATAACATGCCTGCATCTTGCACTTTAGATTTGAATCTGCTTTTGAGAAACTAAGTCTTTCCTCATATAGGAGAAGCCAAATAATTGAGATACCTAATCTTATTTTTCCTTAAAATCTTCTCGTTTGCTGGCACATACCTTGGCCTTATGTCTGTTGGAAACAGCCCAGCTCCTCATGGGAAGCTGTGGGTGCCAGCTGTTGAGCTTTGCCAGTGTACATTAATAGCATCATCTTTTCAAAAGGAGGCAGACCAAAAAGTGGGACCCGCTTTTTTCCATTTGTAGAGCATATTGTGAAGTCACCTGTTGCAGGCTGCAGGGCTCTCTGACAAATTAAGATACAAACATTGTTCCATAAGAGAGCCTTGAAATGGCAGGAGCGTACATCTGCCGGAAAGATAAAACAGTAATTTTGTGTTTTTGTAGTTAAGGAGTTACTTGTCGCAGGGGAGTTTTGTATGATTTTCTTTAGTCATCTGCTTCCAAATTTCCACATATTGGGAGAGTTAATGTATAGCAGGCATTTCACTGCCTGAACTAAGATGATTGTTAAGCTGGTTTTTAGTGAAGTAGTTTGTTAATAATTCTAATGTGCTCAGCAAATATTTTGAGAGCTTTTTTGTGTAGTTTTCACCAACTTAATGCTGACATTGTCTGGTTGGAATAAGTTTCTTTGCCTTTTAAAGATGACAGTAATTGTGCAAGATTGTTCAAATTATTAATCAAATTATCATTGAAGGGGAAAAATATGCAGAAAGATGTATCTCTGTGGAAATAATAAATCTGTTAGTATCTTAATAGTATTTCACAATACATGTGATAATAAATAAAGCTAATAAATTTCTTAAGTCACTGTGAAAGGTAACCCTCCAGAGTAGAATTAAAATGCATGACTGTCCCAAATAATAAAATGCAGAGGGAAAGATAGCATTGGGGGCCTTAAATACCGTGACTTCTGTAATTCATCTGAATAGCTGTAAGAAGTGTTCTCACTAGTTACAGTCTGAATAGCAAACTGATGTTATTTGAATTGTTTCCCTGAGTTTATAAACAAATCATGTCTTTCATAGTAAATCAAAGGGAAAGTAATGTTTGAGACTGTTGCTTTGTTGTACATTTTAATAAATTATGAAATCAGAGATAAAATTAATATTGAAACAGGAGGACTCTGCTCTTCATTTAGTCTTTGATTATCGTATTAGCAAATAGAAGTAAAATTTGTATTGTTTAAATATATTATATTTAGATAATATGGTTATATTGAAAATTCTATAATTCTATCCAAATTTTATAGCCTTATTTTTAGTTTTTTCAGAACCATCAAATTTTCAAACTTTTCTGAAAGAAGGACAGGACATTGATGAACATTTGAATTACAGAGGAACTGAAGAATGTATTTGTAACTGTTGCTCTTTGAATTTCCCTGCTTAAAGAATACAAAAACATTTTTACTATTCTTAAATTCTTGTCTTTAACTCCTTTGGGAAAGCAGAAGTCATTATGAAGAGAATGTCATAGAAATGAAATGGTTTTCGTCCCTTCTAGGAATTCCTAGTACTAGTGCAGAAGATGCTGCAGTAGCTAAGAATCTGGGCATTTCTTTCACTGAAGTCATTGAGACATTGCCAAATGGTTTGGAGAAGGTCATTAATTCTGCAGAGGTGGGTATACAAGTATGGAGTTCTTTCCAACTTACAATAACTATGCAAACTAAATCTCTTTTCTCAAGAGTGCCAAATACTTTGTATGATTAAAGTGGGGGTTTTTTGTTTTTTTTTTAAATCAAGCCAAGCTTATGCTACCAAATTTCTGGGAATAATTTAATGATGAAATATGTTTGCTCTGCTGTAGCAATAAAATAAGTTTTTTCCTTTTATATGTGAGAGGAAGGTTGTACTTTCTTCTGTATTTGTCTCAGTTCTATAATGGAAACTGAATAATTTAATCTGTGTTAAAAGTTGATTCTTGTCTCATAGTCTCAATAGATTTTTAAGCTAAACATGAACATACTAGTCCTTCTTCCACAAATTCATTGGAATGGGATTTCAGCCCTTGTAATAACATATATGCCTCAAGTGACATAGAAATCTTATCTTTAAATATAGCTCTTGAAAATATGTGTTTTAATAGCAGACACATTATGTCCCAGGTAGGGTCTAAATGGTTAAGGTGTATCTGAAAGCAAGAATAGAAAAACCTGAAGTGAGCATAGGAGAAGGAAAGCTGTTTTAACATTTGCATTTCCTCGGTCTCTACCTTATGTTCATGATAGAATTCTGAAAGTTTTGGCATACAGCAAGCTGATAAAGATAACAGCAGTAAATGCAAATATCTGCCAATAAAGGCCAAAGGGGTCTACAAGACTCTCAGCCTTATTCTATTCAGACCATCAAGAATATTATCATTTAAGCAAGAAGGTTCAAATGAGCAGCTGGTATGTGAATTGGCTCTTGGATAGCAGGATGTTACCCAGTGGGAAGAGGGAAATTATTATTTCATTTGACTCTCAGAAAACTGACTGATTTTGTTTGTTCTTGCACTTTCACTGGCAGCAAGTATAATTTTTTCTTTTTTTTTCCGTGTTTCTTTTTTTTTTTTCCAATCAGATCACCGGCATGACTCGGCAGGAGGCTTTAAAAGCTATTACTCAGCAGGCCAAAAATAAAAGAATAGGTGGAGACCTAACAAGTGACAAATTGAGAGACTGGTTGGTGTCTCGACAGCGGTACTGGGGAACGCCCATTCCAATCATTCACTGCCAGACATGCGGCACTGTTCCCGTGCCTTATGAAGACTTACCTGTGGTGTTGCCCAATGTAACCACGTTCACAGGAAAGGGAGCCTCACCTCTGGAAAGTGCCCCAGAATGGGTGAGCTGTTCCTGCCCGAGGTAAGCCAGTGCTGTATTTACTGCAGGCTGGGAGAGTTTACTTTGCACCTGCCTGTTTCTTGTGCTCTTTCCCAAAGTGTTGGCAACTGACTGCTCTGAGACAGGATACTACTCCAGAATGATTAGTTTGACCCAGCACAGGGATTTTTTTCTTATACACTCTGTAAAACACCTTTTTTTGCCACACTCAGTGCCCACTGCTATTTTTTCATAAACAAGCTGAAACAAAACTCACTGGTTTTAAGTTAGAGGAAAGGAAAAAAGGAAAAACAGAATGATTTTCTCCCTGTATCCCATTTCTTAACAGTGTTTCTCACTTCATTTACTACAGTTATTTTAATTACCTTTCATCATCAGTGTTCATATAAAGCTTATAATGATTACTGAATTAGTCCTCTTGTTAAGGAAACTAACATTGGGTTCATTTTCTTGCAAGAGTCCAACAACCAAGTGTTCCCTCGGCTATATAAATCTTTATCATGAAGAATTACATTCACTGTATATTACAGATAGCATGTAATTCAGATTTGAAAGTAAATGCATCTTGTCAAACCTGCAATCCTTATTGTTTGTAGTCCATCTGTTTAAGAAATAAAAAGTCTAAATTACGTAGTGAGAGATGTGTTGTGAAAATCAGTTGTGTAATCTTGAGGACTGCTTAGATACTCTGTACACTGAAGTTTACGTATAGGTTCTGTGGGAGGAACCCATGTAGAACATGAGGTATTCCAGAGAAGTTTTTCATCAGCAGTGCCATGCATTGCTGCTCCTAGCAGACTGACCAAATGGGAAGTGTGTTATCAGGCTGCCAGGCAGGGAAATCAGACATATAAAGGGCAATAGGGCTCTCACTGATATAGCAGCAGATTGATAACGTCTAAATTTATTTTAATATTAGCAGTTCCATGGTTCTCTGGAAACATGTATTTTGAACTTTGTTGATGACATGTAATTTTTTGTAAAACAGACCTTTACTCCCAGGTTTCTGCATAGAAAATTTCTTCTCAGATGTGCCTATTGAAATTGCACATGGTAGTGTATTTTAAAGTGTGACCTTTGCAGTGAAGACTTACTGCGTAAGATGCACAGGTTTTGTAAAACCCCCAGAAATGCCTTGGTCTACAATTCCTAATTCAATTGAAAAATTTTCTTGTTGTGACTGAAAGTCACTGTGTGCACTCTTGGCTTCCCCCATAACCTTAGTTAAAAATTATTTTGTTGTTCACCAGGCAATAACATACTTTTGATGTATAGCAAGTCCTTATGGTTTCTGGATAGTTATTGTGGCTGCCCTGTATAGAAATTAATCAAAGGCATTTGTTTAGTCAGAAAGAAAGTCATGCAGGATGAGTTTCTTAGCCTAAAATGTGGTAGCTTGCTGAAATTAACTTTTTTTTTTTAATTCTCATCTTTATTTATTTTCTAATTCTCCCCTATTTGGCAGCTATCGTCAGTATTGCTCATCCACGTCTGCTACAGTTACAAATCATTTGAGCTATTACTTTTGTGTGCATAGTCATCCTTGCTTTTCCTTGCTCCGAGAAGTTACATCATCCCTTCCTTTAGTTCTTCTCTCCAGTAATAGGGTTTTTTGTTAGTTCCATTTAATATCTAGAATTAATAAGGAAAGCCAGATGGAAAGATACAAAAGTCTGAGCATTTGAGTGACAATAATATTAACAGTCATGAATGGGAGGAGATGCCCAATTTATTCTTTGTTATACAAGTCCAGGTAATTGTGTTAGTCATCTGAAGATTGTCTAATGAGATTACAGTATTGTGCCTGTAATCACAATATTGATATAAATTGTATAAACTCTGAAAGATGCCCATGCTGTCTCTGTATTAGTGAGCCATGTCCATTTAGAGCACAGAGGCATGAAGCAGATGTAATTATGGTTCAATGATTGTAAAGTATTCTTGCTTTTGACAGAAAAGCCATTCTTTTACATTGGCCAAGTCTTTGCTTATATGTATAATTTAATAAAATGGTTATTCTACACTAAAAAGCAGTTAGAAGTAAAACTCCTTTATTACATTCTTTTCCTTGGAAGAAAAACTTGCATGTAGAGAAGGACCAAGGACAGAGACAGAATGAAGGAAAATGTTAGGTGGGGATGCTCTTGTAAACTTGCCTTGGCAAGCCAAGCTGAAGTATCAGGCAGACAAGCAGATACATGTTGCATTTCACTCATCAAGCCTGATCAGAGACTAAATATAGAAAATAGGAAATGGCCAATCCCCATTTATTATGTATGCTTATTATACATATACAAACATTTAAACTTACATACAATTATGAACTGCATACATTTCTTACATATAATCAATGACATTTATGTACAAGAGTGTCACAGATTGCAAAGTTTCATTGACATTAGAATAATCCCATTGTTTTAATAGTAAGAGTTACAAGAGGGATCATTTACAACAAATGGAAGTTTATTAAATGTGATTATTGGCTCCTACAAACAAAGAATATTCAAAGAGAAATTAACAGAAAGTAACCGGAGCTTCTAAAATCTATTTTGAAACTGTTCCTTAGGGCTGCCAATATAATTACAAGCAAAAATCAATTTGCTGTAATCATAAATTAAAATTGTGCTACAAGGTCTAGAAGAGATTTGATCTCAGTGAAAGCTGAAATTAAACTAAGTTAATTTTTTCTAGAGATAATAAATGGAATCTGCAAAGACCGTTTTGTGCAGACAATCAATGAGAGGCAACCACCTGACCTTTCTTCTAAATCTGCTGGTACCTAACGAATGTGATATATATTCAGTACCCATTAACTTTATGGCAAAGTACACTTGTCTGTGCTTTGTATCTTTTAAAATGGCAATTCCAAAAAATTCGAGGATTGAGAGGGCTGTCCAGTGTGGTGCCATCTTCTTCTGTTGCTGGATGTGATGGCTGTTCAGGCTTCTTTTTAGTTTGCTTTTGCTGTGTTTTGGGAGGGAGAGGGAAGAATTCTGCCCTTTTACTGTTGTTGAACTTTTTCTGAACATGTCACTCTTCAGACTGTTCAGTTTTCAATCTAAATGTCTTTGTGGCCACTCTGTCCGTGTTTGTTTGGGGTTTTTTCCAAGCTTGTAACTTACCTAAAAAAAGCTTTTCTCCTTCTCTCTTGCTCAGGTGCAAGGCAGCAGCACGGCGAGAAGTCGATACCATGGATACATTTGTTGATTCTGCTTGGTACTACCTGAGGTACACTGACCCTCACAACACAGACAGGTGAGGGCTGCAGGCACAGGCCCATTGGGGGCAAACCTGCTACACAGAACAGTAGGGAACAAAGAGACCACACACTCCGGTGCTTCCAGCTTCTAGCTGCCCTTGCAGTCTACTGGCAGTGTAAACCCCTGCACTGCCCTCACTATGTGCCTGCCCTCTGGGCCTGAGCACAGCACAGGGTAGATGTTGTGGTTTAACCCCAGCTGGCATCTAAGTACCACACAGCTGCTCACTCGCTCCCCACACACACCCTGTGGGCTGGGGAGGACAATCGGGAGGAGGAAAAAGAAAGTAAAAATCATGGGTTGAATAAGAACAGTTTAATAATTGAAACAAAGTAAAATATTGTGATAATTATAATAAAAAGGAGAGAGAGAGAGAAAACCCAAGAAAAACAGGTGATGCACAATATAATTGCACACCATCTGCTGACCAGTGCCCAGCCCCTCCCTTAGCAGTGATTGGCATCTCCCAGCCAACTCCCCCAGTTTATATACTGGGCATGACAGTCTATGGTATGGAATATCCCTTTGGCCAGCTTGGGTCAGCCTTCCTGGCTGTGCTTCCTCCCAGCTTCTTTGTGCACGTGCTCTCTGGCAGAACATGAGAGCCCAAGAAGTCCATGGCTTAGGGTAAGCACTGCTCGGCTATGACCAAAACATCTGTATGTTATCAACATTATTCTCATACTGAATTCAAAGCACAGCACTGTACCAGTTACTCAGTTATTCAGAAGAAAAAGAACTCTATTGCAGCCAAAACCAGGGCAATATATGGAGCTGGTCTAAAAATGTGGTATTTGATTGCTCCTATGTCAGGAGATCTGGAAGAGCAGGATGTGTAAACACAACTGTGCAAGCACAGGAACTACAGGGCAAGGAGCAGAAATTTGCATGAAAGGGAATTATGAGGCAGGACACAGAGAAAATGTTCAGCTGAGTTGAAGACAGTCCTTAGTCCAGGGTGCCATCAGGAATGATAGCCTGCCATGACTCTGAGGCTGGTAAATTGCATGGAGTGTACCCTCCCCAGCAAGGCACTGAGTAGTTCAGTGTGTGGACAGGCATTGATGTTCCACTGGTAAGAAGAGGAATAATCCAGTGTAACATTCAGCTGCCAAGCGTGGCACCTTCACTTCTCTCCTTTGGAATTCTGGCGACTCTTGCCATTTCCTTGTACTCAGACCTCAAGTGAAACGGCATCACAGCAATCTCCTGCTGTGTCAGCACTTCCACTACATGCATAATTAATGAAAGGAGATTTTTCATGTGCTATGGACTAGTGTCTGCAGCATGGAGAGGGTGGGAAGACAGATGTAGTTATTTAACTGTTTTTCTGCTTCATAGTCTGCCTGTAGTTGCGCTGCTTGATAGCACTGGTTTTTTCCAAAGAGAAATTAGTGCAACATCCCTACTGTGTAGTCTGAGGAAGACAGGCAGAGTTGCATTTTAAAACATTGATACCACATGATGGGCTGTTTGGGCATGTATTTGTTTATTTATTGTGCAGAGCAGTGTCTGGGAACACACTGCATATACTCAGTGACTTAATATTGCTGGGCCGTTTTTTTTTTTTTTTTGTATTTGCAGCACTAGTTTGGTTAAACTAGATAAAAATCTTCTGTGAACACTTTTATTTCATGCCAATTTTAATTATTTTCTAGTGATAGCATGAATATATTATTACTGTTACTGAGTTAGGCAGATTGCTTCCTCTCCATGACAGTTTGAAGTATTTTTTGTGTGTGGGCAAGAGGGACTTTTCCAGAAGTTGAAGAAGAAATAGTCAGATGTAACATCCAACTGTCAAAGTAACAGCTTCATGTAGCTTTATCTGTTTTATACCAAAATGAGAACATTTATATGGACTTCTGCACTAAATTGCTGCCTGCATTTGATTTATTTAGTTAGTTCTTTTAACTAAGCTACGCATATGTAAACCCTTCATTTCCATAAACCATATTTCACTGGTCTACAGTTCAGGAGAATTACTCAGTTGATTCTGGAACCCTATGAACAAGTTCCGCCAAAGACATGAATCCCAGATCCATGATTTGCTTCTGGGCTCATCTGTGAGGAAAAAAATGTTGCTATAACAAAAACTACAGATGGAATAATCAGACAGACTGACAAAACAAGCAGATTTGTTAGAGCGGGGGCTTGAAGCGTACATTAGAGAAGAACTTCCGTACAAACGGTGTTTTGCAAGCCCACTACAGGAGACATGGAAATATGTAATGAAGCAGTAAGCAATGCTGGGAAACCATTCAGGGGACCTCCAACGACATAGTAAATATGCTGTAAATGACAAATTTATTGTCATTTAATCGAGCATCCTTCAGTTGGAGTGCTATGACCCATCTCACTCTACAGAGGATTCTGCAGCCTTCAACTGCATCATTGCCCCCTAATGGCAACAATGCAAACTGCCAATTTAAAAAATCAACTGGTTTTGAGTGGTCATGTCTTTTGTCTTTCACTCTAATCTATTTGTATATAAAGCTTGATAAATACTAAAAAATTTAAAGCTGGCCATTGGGTATTTACAAAAAAATCATTTAAAAAGCAGTCAAACGTTTTCATTGCTTTCTCAGGTAATTGCTTGCCTGGAATATAGGAAAATAATCTTTTTGTGGATCTGCATCTCAGTAGAAATTAAATTTTTGTCTGTAATAAGCATTTCACTTCTTAAAAAATTAAAAAGATCTGATAGCAAAATGAAAGTTTTATTACACACATTTTGCTCTCAGTAAACAGTGTTGTCCAGTCAAGGATGATGAGCTACTTTAGTAGCACTGATCTTTCTCTTCAACATTGTATTTTTTTCTATAATTGTGTTTTTTCAGGCCCTTTAATAGTGATTTAGCAGACTACTGGATGCCTGTGGATTTGTACATCGGAGGAAAGGAGCATGCAGTTATGCACTTATTCTATGCAAGGTTCTTCAGCCATTTTTGCCATGATCTAAAGATGACAAAACACAAGTAAGCCTTATATATTTCTATTAAAATCTTTCGTATTTCATTTGACTTTCAAGAATATTAGTGGACATTGTTGTGATGAACATTGCATTGAATAAGCCTGAATTTCCCTGCTTTGTCAGTACTTGGTTTCTCACAGTGAGTTGCACTTCCTGTATGTGTTCATACAAAAGTTTTTATTGCATGAGTATTAACTGGCTCAGAGAAAGTGATAAAATGCTGCTGTAGATTTCCAGCTTGCAAAAGCATGCACAAACTAGTAACTTAAGGCATTCTGTGTAGTGCTGTTATTTCAAATTGGGTAACTTCCTGCCAGTAATAGCATTAATTTCAGTGGAACCACGCATATGTAAAAAACTAAGCACTCCTGTAAGTTACTGTATTATTGGAGCTGAGCAGTACAAAACACTTCTTGATAGGCAACAGCAATATATTTATCGGATGTCAATTTATCTTTTATTTAATTAATTTTATATAATTACTTTTAATTACTCTTGTTGATGCTGCTGCTGTAGCCTATTTCACTGTATTCTGTTTTGGTTAGAGGTAAAGTTTGATGGAAGAAGGTGAGTCATCTGTTGTTCTGCTCTTTGTCCTTTCAGATAAGTTCTGAGCTTAACATCCCCATTTCTAGTGAAATTCTGCTCCTTTGTACCCTAAAATGCCATCCTCAGCTTGGAGGGAACCAGTGGCAGAACAATGAAACACTGGTCCATGCTCTGTCCTGTTCTCCCATCCGCAGAGATGACTGGATAAAAAAAGACTAGGTGTAGCACTCTGTGTCATGGTTTAGTTTAGGTGGTGTTAGGGCATGGGTTGGACTTCGTGATGTTTAAGGTCTCTTCCAACCTGGTGATTCTGTTATTCTGTGATCTGTGAATAAATTGAATCAAAATGACTGGCCCCATGAGAAGAACTGCATAGTAATTTCTCTGTTCACAACTCCTATAAGTTCATTCTTTACAAGTATCCCTCGTATCCCTCCAAAAACTTGATGTAAAAGAGGAGCCTAAATATATATGTCACTGAATTGACTTGAATGCTGTAGTTTTGCTACAAAACTAGAATTTAAGTAGCTGTGAGCCAGAGAAAGATGGACTAGTTACAGCAGCTAGCAGAATATTTCCCCGAGTTATTTCCTAATTTTGATGAAAATAGGCAATGTGTTTTCATAACTCGTTCTTGGCTGCGCAATAGTTTGCCGTGAAAGCTGTGTTTGAAATATTGGATATAGATGATTTGTGTACCTGTGTTTCACTGTTGTCTGCAGCTTCTGTAGCTGCAGTAGGAAGGCTCTTTCTTCTCTGTCAGAGTGGCCTTTCAAAGTAGACCCTTTCTCTCAGAGGTGCTATCCCTTCAAGCAGAGAATTTCAAAGCTTTCCCTTGCAAACAATTTTAGGTTTATTAATTCTACAAAAGATTTTACAATCCTAATCCATCAGCCACCTAGTGGAGCTGTAACACACAGCAGCAAAATGTTCTTTTGCTAGTCAAATTCTTCAACCTTCCAAAATGTCATTAACTACAGTGCCTGAAGTATTGTCAATATAAAGTGAGATCACAGGGCAGGGGAGACTTTCTTGGAAAGTAAGTGGTTCACTTCGGTGTGCAAGAAAAAAAGGCATGGAAAGAGGCCAGCTGGACTGAAAAGGGACCTCCTGTGTGACCTTAAGAAGACCAAAAAAAGTGCAAGGGAAGTGGAAGTAAAGATGGGCTACCCCTGGAGGAATGTAGAAGCATTTACTGGATAGGCAGTATGGATAATGGAAAGGTCATAGCCCAGCAGGTATTGAAACTGGTAAAGAATGTGCAGGTAGTAAGAAGAGCTTCTGGACATACATTGAAAAGAATACCAAGGAAGACACTGGCCTGATGCAAAATCCAACAGAGAGCCTAAGTAGAAAGGAAAGTCTTTGCCTTGGCCTTTACTGTCAAGGTCTGTGCTTAGTATGAAAGTTTGAAGGCAAGAGATACTACCCACTGTAGAGCAGAATTGGGTTAGGGTTCACTTAAGTAAACCAGACACATAAAAGTTCCAGGTGTGAAAGATAAGATGACTGGGAGTAG
Source organism: Dicrurus megarhynchus (assembly GCA_013399195.1). NCBI lineage: Eukaryota > Metazoa > Chordata > Aves > Passeriformes > Dicruridae > Dicrurus > Dicrurus megarhynchus. The sequence continues at coordinate 1,024,625 of VXAD01013008.1, read as the reverse complement.
CCACCATGGATTTACCAAGAGGAAATTATGCCCAACTGAATCTGCTTTCCTTCTGTGGTGAGGTGATTCCATCTGTGGATGAGCAGAGAGCTGTGCATATCTTTTACCATGACTTCAACAGAACAGCTGGGGCTGTGCCATCTATGTGGGGAGGATTACAACTTAAGAGAAAGGTTTAGGGGTCCTGGTGAACACCAAGTTAGAGGTGAGTCAGCAGCTGGCATGACAGTATACTCCACTAGCAAAACCATGTCCAGCTTTGGTTATCTCTGCTCATCATTCAGGAACAACTGGAGTATTGTGTCTAGTTTTGAGCCCCTCACCCCGGTGAGAGGTTGAACTAAAGAGGGTCTAGTGGAGGAGCACTAAGATAGTCAGGGGTTGGAGCATATGACATACAAGAAGAGGCTGAGGGAGTTGGGTGTGTTCGCCATGGAGAAGAGAAGGCTAAGGAGGGAATGTAATAGCTATCTGCTGCTACCTAAAGGAGGTTTATAGAGAAAATAGAACCAGACTCTTCTCAGTCTGGATGTATGGAGAAAGGAAAGGAGTAACAGTCGTGGATTGCAGCAAGGTTCAGCTGGACAGAAGGAAAATAGTTTTGGCAGGGAAGGTGATGAGACTGGAATCATTTGACTTGAGACATTGTGGCATCTCTGTCATCACATATTTTCAAAATTCAGCTGGACAGGGCCTTGCACTACCTGAAGTTAGGTCTGATATGAGAAGAGTTGCACCAAATGACTTCCGAAGGTCCCTTCCAACCTGCATTATTCTAAGGACTCTGTGATTCTGGGGCTGCATTACTTTGGAATGTGTTTTGTTCACACTCTGGTGTGACAGAGCAGTAGCACAAAAACTGTGTAGTGTAGCCTGGTCTAAATATGGTAAATTGCAGAAAAAAACTTGTTATTTCAATGAAAAAAATCCTTAAGAAACACTGACTATGTCTAGTGACAATGGCAGAAGAAAATAGAAATCGCTTTCTGTAGAAGCAGTTTGCAAGACTGTGGAGGATTCCTTTGGCACCATATACAATCTCAAGAACTGTTGCACATGTGAAGATCTGTTACAGCATTGCCCTGAGGGCCGGGTGTATGAACTGCTTAGACGTGTGCTCAGACTGCAAGATGACTGTAACAAATTCATCATCATGCACAAAATTATTCACTTGCTTTAGCTTTATACAAGGTAAAGCATTAGGTGCTTTGAAGCCATGAAGTCAAGTTAGGTTTTTGGTTTGATATGGAAATCATAACTCCTTTATAAATACTACCATGTATTTTAAATGTTTTAATGTTAATTAACCACTGAGCCACTTTTGCTCAGTCTTCTGTTAGGGCTGCTCAAGGGCTGGTCTGAAAGATCTGGAAAGTGTGATTAGAAATAACAGGCTTATTGTTAGGAAGCTCGAAGTCATGATGTTGAAGCCCACAGCTCTGGGGGAAAACACTAAAATGTTAAAAAACACTGCCCTCTTGTGCATTTTCAATCTTTTTCTCGTAGCTTAGTTCTTTTTCACTGATTAAATTAATAAAATTGTTATATCTCAGTTAATGAGACCTGCCACCATTTAAAGTGTCATCTAGCATCCTTAAAAATTTTTATGATTCCCCTACTTATCTGTAGTAGTTTTTGATAAGTTTTCTTTACGGAAATTTTCATTGTTTGGCTCCTATCCTCTGGCTTACAAATCCATTGAGGTATTTCTGGATAGTCTTTAATTCTGTACTAATGGCTATTAATATAATAATGTGGTTGAAAACAGAAGTTAAAATTTCTGTAGTTTAGATTTTCAAAGCAATCTCTTCAAATATGGTATAATGATTATTATAGAAATATTATAGGCAACATGTATGAAATAGGCATTTACAGACACACATACTTTGATAGAAAATGCAGTGTTTGTAGGCATTTAAAATTGTAAAGGTGTCAATATTGCTTAAATATCCCCTAAAGATGAGGCATGGTCTTTTATTTTATTTTTTAATGCATTGGACCGGAGATGGTGGGAAAGAAATGCTGCTCAATTTCTCAGTAATGACAAGGCAGAATAAGTGGTACCCTCTGGGTATTCATACATGTGGTATCAGATTAAGCTCAAATTGATGTCAATTTGTTCTAGCAGTCTGGTCTGTAAAATGCATTGGTTCTATAAATAATTCACAAGCCAGCAAGCCCTCCCAGCTGTGACCACTGCTGGGAGAGGGGCCAGGTAGGCAGCTGGGGCCAGAAAACTCCTCCTCTATTCCAGCTTAATCCACCATGGCGAGAGTGTGCGGACACACTCGGTTACACCTGCTCAGCTGTGCAAGTACAAGTTACACAGAATTTGGTTCTCCCCTAGACTTCAGTAATCAGTTCCATCTGATGAATAATTGGAAATGGAATCTAGCACATTCTCCCTGAAGGATTATAAAGCAATAAAAAAGTTTATTGTTGCCGTTAACTCAGCAGATTTGACTCTGATAGAGAGCAAATCTGCTGAGTAAGAAGGCAGTATTTTCACACAGCTGAGTTACAGAATAAAAGAAGATATGCGTGTGACAGAAATAGCTTATTCTGTGAAGGAATGATGCTACAGCTTCTCTGCATTCACTTAGGACCTTATCACTAGTGCTGATTTTAAGCAAAAGCACTCAGCTGTTAACTGTGTGAAATCTTGAACATTCAATATTGTTTTGTCTTTTTTTTGCCTAAAATTATCAGCTTCCACATCCTTCAGTCACCTCCACAATGTTGCACAGCTATATCTAACATCAGGTTTCACAACCCCCTGGACTCAGCTGATAGTGACTGACCTAGTCTTGTCTTCACTCCAGGGCACAGCACTCGGGCTCTCTCAGCCTTTCTAAAGGTGCAGGGTGCAAATACATGGAGTGAGCTCCCTTGCTAGGTCTATCCCTTCTTCTGAATTCACTATTTTATCACTGTGGCAGGCTCCTCAGAGTTATTCCAGCCAGGTCGTTTGTAACAGGATTGAAAGTCCTGCTGCTCACCCTGCACAGAGCAAAGAGCATGAGGACACAGCACTGAATTCCTGGTCTGTCAGTCACGCTTGCCCTACCATCCATTGCATGGTCCTATACAGAGAGATCCTATACAGAGAGTCTGTCATAGAGATGAACTTGTATATGAACATTAAAAAAAGGAAAAGATGGATTACACACTTCATGGCTAGCACAGCTGATCCTTCTCAGGGGTGTCAGGCACACTTTGCAGGTGGGACATACAACACGATCAAAAGCTGTAATATGGCCAAGGTCTCAGTGCAGATACTCCAGCACGAGCACAAACTTCACAGGCAGGTGAAGGCCTATCCCATTCCAGCATACCTACAGTGTGAAATGTGACCAAGCATTCAAAGAAACTCCAGGCACCTCTTCTGTGCTAGAAATGTCAGTGTGTCTGAAAATGGCTTAATTTCATTATTCTCGGTGGTTTGGATCAGGAGGTATTTATGATGCCATGACCGGGTGCTGCAGTATTTAGGTCAGATTTGCACCACCCCTTCTTGTGCTGCAGCCCCTTGGCAGCTCCGTTATGCAGCCAAGAAATGCATCCCTGCCTTTGAAGGAGCATGTTTGATGTGTGCAGTTTAATTGACGGGAATTGAAGTGTAACTCTGCATGTGAACATGAGATGGAGCCACCACAACACTGCCAAAATCACTGTGCATTCAGCACAGGGCTCAGTTGATTTAGAGCCCTGTCTTTAGTAGATGGGCTCTGGATTTCTCATTTTGGGCATGTCTCCATACTCCTGCGGTCTCCCACTAGGTTGGTGGTTTTTTCCCCATACTTGGTAATGTATTTTGTATTGCATTTTTGTAGCCTTTGTCAGCATAAACAAAAATAAGAAATGCTTGTTCCTGCATTCAGCTTTTAGTAACTTGGCGTGTGATCTGAACTAACTATTTGTCATTAAAAATAAGTGTTCCTTGAAAAATCACTTCCAGTGGAGAGCCCTATCTGATTTGGATGATCTGGCTACCTCATTAGCTTTGTTGTAGATAGCAGGAAGTGTAGCTATTTTAATAACTGTTTGAGATCTTAAACAGACTGAAGTACTGAATGATAGGGAGGGAATTTTTTTTTTTTTCTGTGGTGTAATGTCTCTAGTTTGTAGAAGAAATGTATACTAAACTGCTATATCCTGAAGCATTTTCCCACCATTGTTGTTGATAGGGTTACAAAGTTTTTGTTCCAAATTTTTACCTTCTAATTCATTTGGATAATTTATAATATTTTTTTGATATTTTAGATGATTTTTGCATCCTATTTTAAAATAGTTTTTCTTTGTTTTACTGTCTAAATTTGACTTCAATTCTGATTCCCTTAAGTTCCTTTGCTTCTAAACAACAAGATTTTTCAGTCAACCTCTGAAATATTGTCTAGAAAATACTTACAGAGATGCTTGAATTGCTGCTCTTACTTAACATTGTTGATAAAACCAGGTGGCATGGCAGACACTCATACTTCTTTATGACTCAGTGATACATCAATATGTGCCAGTACTTGCAGAATATTTATAAGTATACAAAATATGCAAGGAAGGAAACTCATGTTCAAACTTGAACATGTTGAAGATAAAATATGAAGCTTGCCACTTTCTCTCCCAGTTAAAAGTTTTGTTTTCAAATATCTCCTTACTTCAGAGTCATCAAAAGTGTTTAAGGACTAGTACTTGGAAGATATCTGCTTTAATGTGGCAGAAACATGCCTAATTGTTATATAATTTAATAATACTTTAATTGTATTATTAAATTACTTTGTTTTAAATCATGAAATAAATTGTCATGTAATTTATATTTCTTAGTAAAGTAAAATACTATATTAACTCCTTAACAATGAATCATGTTTTGGGTTATGACTTTTCCATACACGTGAAATAAAATATGGAAGTCTGGTTTTAGTATTTCTTTTTTAGATGGGTGTACTCTGGCTTTTCAAAAAAAAAAGTTAATAGGAGTAAAGCATCCTTTTTACATAAGTTGTTTTGTACACATTTGAGGCTTTGTTAGGTAAAAGTGTCGAGAATTCAGAATGTTTAATGCTGAGCACACGTCAGCATTAGGAGGTGCAGGTCATTATTAACCAGTGCTGATGATCGTGTCCTCCAAAAGGATGGTCGCTGATGTCCCTGTGTTGGAGGATCCCGTGAGAAGGCTTCCAGACTGTGTATGCCTTCTGGGACTGGCTCCATACCTCCTTCCCTGGCCCCTGCTGTTCTTGAGGCTGTTTTAGAACTGCCTCACTTTCCTGTCCTACTGAGTGGGAACCCAAAGCTTTAGAGATTAATTGTGTTGCTTTTTTTTCGGTGAAAACAGTGACAGACGTGTGACTCAAGGTATTAGAAATGCAAGATCATTAAAGGAGGGGGCCACAACAGTGTATCAACCAGAGCAGTGTTTACTTAGAGTTTATTTCTTGCTGAGTGCACCACTGCCCTTCAAGGCTCTTTTTAGCCCTACTGCATACTCATTTCATGAGAGTTTACTCTCCCTGATGTAAATTTTGCTAGAAAAGTAAGGTGCTAAAAATTCGATGCACTGAGATACGAACTTTTCAGCATTGCCCTTTTTCTAGTGTACTTTTTCATACAGCTTGGCCTTCCTGGCTAGTTCTGCAAAGGGACAAGGCATGTGAGTGGTTATGTTAGAGAAACTGGTTTATCTGTTTATAGAAAGAAATGTGCAACAACATTGATTTGTTCAAAATCCTGTGCTCCTCAGAGAGACGCTAGAACTAAATATTTGTAAGACAATGAGGTCAGGTACTTGAATGCTTTTACATAAGAGATTTAGCTTGAAGTTCAGGAAATTGTACTGTTGGCCAAGAAACTTCTGTGGGTTATCCATATGCTAATTTAAAAAGTGATGTTAGAATAACTTAGTACTAAGTCAGGGTACAAGAATGTGAGCAGAATGCAAATAAATACTTATACTTGCCAGACAACCACCATGAATAAATGCACAAAGTACTCTTTCTAAGGTGACAACTATTTATGTATAGTCAACTTGAAATTCTTGTTTCATTAAAAAATTGTGCCTGATTGGCTCAACACCTGAGGCTTATCATAAAGTATGCTTTTGAAAGCTCTTTTCAACAGAGAAGTTTCTTTTTCCTTCCATCCTTAGGGAGCCTTTCCATAAGCTCTTGGTTCAAGGTCTTATCAAGAATCGGACATTCAGACTAACAACAACAGGCCAGTGTTTGAAGAGAGAGGAGGTTGATCTCACTGGTAAGAGAAACTGCATGGGAAAATCGGCATAGGTGTGTCCCTAAAGCCAGGGACTGCTTCAGTGTACAATCTCAGTGCTGGGAAAATTTGGAAGAGAAAATGAATCCTTCTAATGTTTGAACTGGAGAGCAACTTCTGTGAGTTTTGGATTCGTACGTACTGCTGAGTGCACAGAGATCCTACCAATCCAGCAGCTTTTAATTGCATCCAAACACAGAAATGCTGCTGTGGTATTATTTTAGCTCCCGTGTAGTCCAAAAGATCAAAAGTCAGTTTTGTTAAGACAGTGCTCAGCAGCCTGCTGAATGGAGGAAGCAAAGTCCCAGCAAAGAGACAACCTACAAAAACATCATGGCAAAACTAATACAGGTGCAGGTGTATTCAGTAGATATTAGGAATATAAAACTTGTGGGAAACAGTGCTATTTCTCGAGCTCTTTCCAGAGCCTTCACTGCATAAGCTGGACCTGCAAGTCATTGCTATGGCACATGTAGCAACAAAAATGGTTGGGTCATATTTGCCTCCCTTAAGCATTCCTCTCACACATCCTTGTTTTCATTGGATACAAACCCTGTAAGTCAGTTAAAAATCAACCAACCAACCCACCCTCTTAAGTTTTGCCACTCTCTATTATCCTATTTTCTTCTAGAAAAGATTGGCACCTTTTTCAGTGTAAATGCCCCATTCTGTCTCTAAATTCATGCAAGAGAAAGCACACTCTTTTCAGAATAACTGACTGCAGTTAGAACCTATAAATCTGGTATTTGTAAAAGCTAAGTACAGGTCAGAATTGTGTCCAATCAGTACACCTATTTAGCAAGTTTATTTAAATGTCATGGTTAGAACAAAGCTTAAATATCAGGACCTGTCAAGGCAGCCCTTAGGATGCATGCCTGATACAGCTTCCAAAGGGTAGGAGACCTTTTGTCATGATGTGATGGAAGCACTAGGATATTACTGGTGTTAAAACATTGACATAGGAAAAATTTGGGAAGGAAAAGAGTGTTTAGAATGGGTGGTATTCCTCTTCAAGCTGTTTTGGAAAAAAACCCCAGAACACTAGCAACAGTTGTTTCTTCTTGCGCTTAGTGAACAAAATTAATTGCTGTTACAAGTGAGCAAAATTTGTTTCAGTATTTTTTGTATGTCTTAATATTTAGGAACTGAACCAGTGCACCTAAAAACTGGTGAGAAGCTCCAGGTTTCTTGGGAAAAAATGAGCAAATCTAAGTACAATGGAATAGACCCTGAGGAAATAGTGAAAGAGTATGGCATTGACACCCTACGTCTTTACATTCTGTTTGCTGCTCCTCCAGAACAAGACATTTTGTGGGATGCTAAAAGTAAGTCAAATTGTTTCTGTTGTTTGTTTTGTTGTGGGTTTGGGTTTTTTTCCTGAAGTGTTATATTTTAAACACAAAATTAATACAGTTCTTGATGCCCAAGTTTTGGAAAAAATGAATCAAAAAAGTATCATAAACAGGTTTTATGATAAACAGTTTTGCTTATTTCTTTTAAAAGAGAGAGGGTCACAAAGCTGTCACTGAGAGGCAAACTTGCAAGATCATTGCAAGCAGCTTACCTCTTATAAGGTAAAAGCACATATGAGAAGTACTTCTTAAGTTGTATTTTCTTCTGAAAACTTGGACCTCATTATCTTTTTTTTAATTAGCAATGATTGATTAACTGAAAATCATTTTTCTTGCAATCTGTTTTGTCTAATCATATCAGATCACAGATACAACTTTACAATATTTTGTTATTTGCATTTATTAGCACACATGCAGTGGCTTTTGAAAACCGGACTATGAAATACTTCTCAGAAGAATCTCATTAGAAGATAATCAGAGTTCCTAGTAATTAATATTTCTAGATATGACATTTTTATGAGCTTACTTCTTGAATAAGTAAAGAATTACCCTCCTGTGCACTTATTTACTCCTATCATGCAATTTGTCACACTGACAGGTCTTAATTTATTTTATCTACTGTGGTTCATACATTTTAATGTAGTCTTATACATTCATTTACATTTCACCTTCTTGTTGCATAAGGCTTTAATAAGACACTTCATGCCTGGTTTCAAAAAGTGTAGTTCTTCATTCTTTCACATGTTAAGTTGTTGCTACTTAGTTCAGCCTGAACTAAACTTTATTTCAGTTGTGTCTGCCACCCTTTGTATTTGTGTGTGTTCCTTTATATATTATTGCACTACTGTAGGTACTGGAGGAGTGGGCTTTATGAGTTCTCAGCTGGCTTTCTGTCACCATCTAATCACAACAGTAGAGAGCTAGGCATTTGAAAAGGTCTCTTAAAAAAATGAATCACTTAGAATCAAGCCTTAACAGCTGCAACCCAAACACTACACAGGTACACAATTCCCTCTGAGGCAGCTAATTTGGTGATGCACAATCTTTTTGCTGTATTTTTTGATCTTGAAAATGGAATAATTAAATTACTATGGGGATAGTGTGTACCAAATCTTAGTTTCAAAGTATATGAGAGCTTGGTGATTAAATATTTTGTAAGAAAGCTTAGCACATGCAGTTATAATGTTGGCAAAAATGCATTTAGTCATTCAAGCCAACCTGTTTACCACTTGAGAAATACAAAGAAAGATTTCGTCATCATTTCATGTTAAGAGTATTGGAAAATGTGAACAAAAGGAGATTTTAGCAGCCTAAAGATATTTCCAGGGGAGAAGAAAATAGAAAGTTAGGTGAAAAGCATCTCTTAAATCTTTACACTTTGGTCTGAATTTCTTAATGATAACAAAATTATTAATGTTTAAATTAAAGAAATCAAGTAGGTTGTGTTGGGTTGGACCTTGGACTAGATGTCAGGTGCCCACCAAGCTGCTCTATCACTCCTTGCTTTTCAATTGTTCAGGGGGAGAAAAGTACAACAAAAGGCCTGTGGGTTGAGATAAGGACATTTGCCATCATGGACAAAATAGACTCAACTGAGAAATTAATTTAATGTATTACCAATTAAAATTAGAGTAATGGGAAGTAAAACCAAATTTACGCTTTCCCCTCACCCCTCCCTTTTTCCTGGGCTCAACTGGCTCTGTCATACATGGGGGAAGCTCCTAGAAGCTTCCCAGAGAAGCCATCCTTGTAGCCCCTCACTACCAAAACTTTGCCACACAAAGCGATTACAGGAAATTCTCTCATTCAGAGAATATTAAATACTGGTTCTCAGGTATCATGATCCTACTCTTCACTAGATTTGTTTTGACAGCCTTTTGATGATTGCCCTTCAGACTAGATTCCTTGTCCTTTCAGTGATGAACATCAAGGCAGGGCCTCACATCATTCTCTCCCGTGGTGTGAGCAGCCATGGAGTAGGACTGATGCCTTCAGGGTCAAGGTGAACACAGCTTCATAGTCTCCCCATCCCAAACTAAACTGCGTCAAAAGAGGGTACCAAGGATCAGAGCCTATGCTCATTAGCACAATAGAATCTCTGTAGCAACAAAAGTATACATAATTTCTAAAATCTAAATGGAAAAGGAACTTCTCAGTTTGAAAAAAATGTTTGTGCATACTTGTACATATATATACATATATATATATATTTATATACATATATGTACATATATATACATATATATATATATATATGTAAAAGGGAGAGCTTGTACTGACTCCTTTCTGGAGTCATTAAAACACAAGATGAGCATTCTAACATTGACATAACATTGGGTTATTTTGCAGATTTTAGCAAATATTTTATGCTGTATTCTTGCTATATATATGTTTTAAAGTCATTGCAGAAAACTACTTCCATCTTACTGATTTTTTTCCATTAGAGCAACTCAGTATTACTTATAAAGACATTTTTAATTGCATTTATATCTTTTATTTAAAATAGAGAGGTTTTTTTAAAAAATGTTTAACTCCACTGTTCTGTTTCTACTTTTCTTTAAAGCTTTGGATTCTTTACTTGTAACTGACATTTGATTCTGAAAATCTTTTATTAATCTCAGCTGATGCCATGCCGGGTGTTCAGAGATGGCAGACACGCCTCTGGGCACTTGTAACCAAACTTATTGAAGCAAGGACTTCAGGAACCATGCCCAATCCTGAGCTTCTGAATAAGAAAGAGAAGGCTGAAGCCAGAAAGATCTGGGAGCAGAAGAATCTGGTGATTTCTGAGGTTAAAAGAAACACTTACATAGTTTCTAAATGACTAAATAAGTTGCTTCTTATGCTAGAACCATATGTTTGACTTAGAGAGCCAAAAGCTTTTTCCCCAGATGAGTAGCTAATTTTTTTAAGTGAATTATTCTCTATGTAAATAATTTTATCTACCTACAAATTTTGTGGGGCAGAACTTACTTAAAGGATGTATGCCCCAGTTAAGGGACGAAATGTTATGACATTAAAGTTTTATCAATCAGGGATTTGAGGAACTCCATTTCCAGTAACAAAACTGTAGGTGAGTTCTGTACGTTACCCTAACAAAAGCTTTTGATCTGTTTGCTTCATACCTCATTATCATGCCTGCTGTTTCATATAGAATGAAAAAAGCCACTGATGAAAATATATTAGCATAGCCTTGGAAAAAATACTGAAATGGTTGTTCATCTCTTGTTGTGTGTTGTCTCCTGCTGTGATTAGCATCAATTCAATTATCCAAGACTCAGAAGGAGACATAAATACCTGCAAAATGAACTTCAAGTATTTTCTATAGGTAAAAATTTTCACTATTTTAAACCCTGCTGTGAGGGATATTCCAGATCATTTAACAGACTTTATAATTCTAATCTTGTAATCTATGAACAAGCTTTCACCGGTATAAATGGATTTACAAGAGAGAAGGCCTCTTGTAGGGGCAAACAGAAAAGGAAATAAGAGGTGACTAAAGCACATTTTTCATAGCATTGATTGAAGCTTTTTAAGTCCTGAAACAGAAGGGAAGCTACTCAGTTGAATTTTTATATGATTGTTATTTTCCCATACACACATGTGATTGCACATACGATGTGTTTGCATACCAAAATGATTTTCATGTGAGAGGTAAGATGCACATATTTCACAAATTGAAATTGATTATCAGTAATGTTTTTCATTTAAAAAGCCAGTATTCCAAGTTTGACAATTTTAAGTAATTAATGACAGACCTTTTCTTCTAATACAAGGTAACTGAGTACTTCACAAAGGATCATTTGTTCAATGCAGCTATTTCCCGATTGATGAGCCTCACAAATGTACTCCATGTAAGTATGTGATATTAATGAAGCTATTTTTCTCTCAGTGTTCCTGTCGGTCTTTATACAAAGCAGTAGCTGCCTGAACTATAGCTCCAGCTTTCTGTAAGTCATTAACTTCATAAGCAGTGTTACTAAGTCAAGAGCCTTGTTGAGTTACTCAGTTCAAATGCAGCATGTTCTAGTATCACTGTAACCCTGAAATATAAACAGTTTTGCAGGAGGAGCTTGATGGTATTAGATCCACTAGATTCTAATGTTTATGTCTGCATCCTGTAATTTCAAGAGGATACATTTTGTTTAGTTCTGTTCTTTGTTCTCTTGATTTTAGCCAAGTTGCATAGGGTAGCTAGGTATAGTAGTACATTTTAGAATTACCAAACATTCTGATGTAAAAAGGGTTATTCTTTGCAAGGAAAATCACACATAGTCAGTCCTCAAAGACAGTTTACACTGCTGAACTTAAGTTTTAAGATTTTTTATTTAGATTGTGTTGTTTATTAGCCAGTGGTGATAGATGAAATATAATAAACTATTATCATTATTTTTTTTACTACTCTTAGATCTGGCTGAGCAATCCTTCAGGCATATAATGGTAACCTGATATAGACCAGAAATTAAATATAATTTTGAAAGTTTCAACTTCTTTATTGAAATACCATTTTATACCTTATGGATTCCAAAGAGCTTATTGGCAAAATCAAGGAACTTAACAAAAAGTTAAGTAGGTTGTGCAGGGGTGCTGTACTGAGACAACTTAAGTCTGGGATCCAGTGTGATGTTGGGAAGGTAACACACAGTTCTTTATCTCCAACTCAATGACTCATAGGCATTTGGGGCTAGTGGGTGGTGGAATGAATGTTAAAAAAAAAAGAAACTCAGTGTCCTACAGCCAGCCAGATACTTGAACACTGATGTATTTCTTGAGCAAAGAAGTCAGTGCAGTATCTTTGAAGAACAAGTTTCCGTGTAGCATGCTGACACTTCCTCTTTCGCTCCCAATGGAAAGGAGAAAGTGGAAGGGTGGGCAAGGATTAAACATTGAAAGCAGGCAGTAGTTACTAAAACTTACTTAAATATAGTTTGCTTATAACTGTAAGTTATAAGAATACTCAAATATAGTTTGCTTATCACTGTAAGTGATAAGATGTCCTCTGACAACATTTGCGGTCAAGCAAATCACTGGTTTTGGACAATTTTCTAGTTGATGACAATGTGTGTTCATCACATCAAGTAATTCTCATAAGCTGACATGTATTGACATTTTTTTGTGCTGTTTCATTAGAGGGATAGATTACAAAATAATTGCAGCAACTGAATTTACCATGGGGTGTAATCTCTTACACAGGCAAAGAAAGAAAAAGTTCCTCTGATTACTTTTAGTGCTGTATCTTTTCTTTTAAGTTTTCTGTAAGTTAATTTAAATGGAGAAATGAAGTTCAAATTTTGTCAGTCAAGTACCTTTTGCCAGAAATTGAACATTTTCTATACTAAAGAAACCAGCCACTTTACTAAAATAATGAGAACATCAAACTGTAAAAGACTTCGCTGTCCTTTTTATTCCCAAAGCTTCCTTCAGCTCTAAAATCTCACTTTCTCACTAAATTCAGCTTTACTTAAGCCACTCTATGATCCTGTACAATTGAACCTTGTCCCAACAAAACCTGTGTTGCATTCAGCACTGTTTGACTGTCATATAAGAGTGCTTCACCTCTTCTCAGATAGCTCTGGTTTTGCCTAAGATTGCACTTCCAGAAAAGGCAGCACTCAAAATTATTTTGAGCGCCACTCTTGTCCACGTGAGTGTGTGTTCAGAGTTCTATGCTAGAGCAGATCCCCAAGGATCATCAGCCACTTCAGGATTAGCTTCAGAGTGTCAGAGAGCACTCTATGACCAAGAGTTGTGATTTTAATTCTCCATTTTCCTAAGTTTCCAGTTTATTGTGAAATTACACTTTCCTCAGCGTAGACATTGGTTTTAGGTTTTATTACTACATTTCTTTCTTAATTAAACTGCTTTCCCCCCACCTCAGAATGTTAATAGTTTGTTTCTTTGTCTTTTTGCTCAGCAAGCTCCTCGGCCTCTTGTTCTGCACAGCACAGAATTTGAAGATGCTTTGGCTTCACTCTGCATTATGGTTGCACCTATGGCTCCCCACATTGCGTCAGAGATGTGGAAAGGTATTTATAAACTTTATATAGATGTTCCAGGAAAAAGGAGAAGAAATTTGCAAAAATGTCTCTACCTCAGTACATGTGTCACTTATCTCTGAATTCTTCATCTAGCTTGTCACCTTCTGTCGTAATTGTTAAACAAACTTGAACCTTGTGGCATTCCCACATCTCTCTTTTCTCCCTTTGGTTTCTTTTTCCTTGAATACTGATGTGGATTTCTTGAAACTAGGCAGAGAAAGGGAGAAAGAAGAAAAATTCAAGACAGGACTTGCATGAGGAATTCATATGTCAGCTGCTAACTGCTCTTGAATATGGATGGCATTATTAAGAGCTGAACACCAGGACAGAAACAGCCCTTTTTCAAATAACTGTTTCAGAGTCTTTTTCAAATAACTGTTTCAGAGTCACAGATATTTTCTTTCAGGAATTCAGGCAAAGAGAACCATATCAGAGGGCTGGATACTAAAAAGACTAAAGGAGTGTTCAGTAAAAATCCTACTCTTTTAGAATGCTCCAGAGACTGAGGGACACTATGCTGTAAATTAACCTGCCATGGAGAATGGGACTGGTAGACAGGATATCTTTTTTAACACCTGTCACAGTTGTACAGGTCTGAATACCAAATGGGCTAAGTTGCATGGTGCTCATACAGTTAGAGCCTGTGAAATAAGGGACGTGCATGCCAGAGTTCAGCAGCTAATTTTAAAGTTTATTGGGAAAAGTCCTAAGATGAATGTGGCAAGATAGAAATATATTCTGCATGGTGGCTGGCCACAAACTGCTGTGTGGTTTTGGACCTAATATTAGCTTTTGGATGCTGTTTTAATGGTTTTATTTTCAATGGTCATCCCAAAAAACATTACACATTCAAGTGTTTGCAGAGCAGTGCTACTGAACTGATTATATTTCAGTGTTGTGCATGGTCCTGTAATGTTAACTGACAAGGAAAGACTGCTCTTGTTCAAAGCAGTAACAGAGGCAGAGCCTATGAAAACAAGAAGATATAGTTGAGTTTTTTGCATATGTTTTCATTTCCAGTGATTTTAAAATGTCTTAGTAGAAGCTTAACTGTCTGGAATAAAAAGTGGCATCAGACATGATCCATCTGGTCTTATACTATGACATGCCATCTAATTAAAATAATACTAAATAAAAGTAATTAGCATGACTGTCTTCCATATTGGTGGCAGATGGAGGCAGAAGAGATCCTGGGTAATTACTTATACATACAGTGCCTTCTGAACTTGGAATTCTAATACATGTTAGGAAATACAGAATTATCAACTATGGTTGATAAAATGACAAAGAGCACTAGGGTATCTTAATTAACAACTTGTCAGACATAAAGCTTAATCCTGTAGCATTTTGAATGTTAGATAGGAAAGTCTTTTCTTGCTACTAAAATCACTGGAGAATGAAAATGATAAACATTTTCTGGATCTCCCTCTGATGTATGAATGAAAAGGAAGCATATAAAAATTGGAACTGCATTGTCCTCAGCATCTGTCTGCATTTAAAGATAAAATTTGGCTGATGTGGTCCAAAGACATGCATTGTAATTCAGTGCAGCAATCATAAAAAATCATTGTGTGTTGATTATTGCCTGAAGAATTTTATGACTAAATTTGAAAATGGCAGTATCTTTTAGCATGGTGATCATTGCATTATACTGAAGTTATTAAACAATCTTATCAGGAGAATGTACATACATTTAACTGCTGCACTGTGGTAAGAAGACTGTATTATTTGGAAATAGCCAACATCTAGCAGTTCTGTCCTGGGACTGGGATTTCATATTAAAGATTCCCTGAGTTTTGAATTGCACTCTGGTTCCACCAAGTCCTGTTGCTGTTCTGATGTAACCAATTTCTAAAACTTTATATAGGTGATGAAGCTTTATTATTTTAAATAATTTCAATATGGAATTAAGGTTTCTAAATACTCTCTAAATTTAGTTTTCTCTGTGCTTTAGTTCTCCATACAGAGAGAAAGTCTCTCCTTTGGTACCTTGGCTTTGCATCTAAATGTCGGGATAATGCTGCTTCCTCTTTCGTAGATTAGTCAGGAAAAGGAGTTTGTATATTGTTAGTTCTATAAATTGCACCTATAGCAGTGGACCCTATTCTTGGATGGAAGCTGCTTGAATGCTGTTCTGTAAGTGCCTCACCTTTCAGCAGCTGAACCATAGCAACCCGTGATACTTTGTGTGTGAAGAAGTTCTTTCTCCCGCCTTAGAGCAGGAACAGTTTTTGGTATTTCGGTGTGTCAGCCTAATGGTGTTAATTGTGCAGTGAATGCACTGCTTTATCGCTCAATAACATAAAGAGCAACCATAGCCCCTCACTGTGGGAAGAGTTCATCCGGCTGATATCTTGGCAGTTTATGAACACTAACAGGATGAGGAAATCAGTTTCCTTCCTGAAACCTTGTATACAGACACCATTTGAGACTTTTTTTTTAGTTTGTTTGTAGTAGTACAGTGTTTTGCTGTTCAGACAAGGATATGAAACTGCTTATTGTGACTTGGTAAATTTTTATTAGGGATGGCACATGAAAGATATGTATACCTTTGATAAACACATCTTAGGAAATACTGAAATTAAACATAATTTTTGGAATTTTTAATGGTATCATTGTCTTAGCAATATTTTAACTGTCACTACAATAGTTCTTTTGTGAGAATTTATCTTAATTCAGCCCTTGCTCAAGAAGGCTTCTGTAAAGAATGGAGTTGAGGAAAAGCTAATTAGTGTTGCAGATTTTAACTGAAAATCTGAATGTAGAAATCCCCTTTCACAAATCCAAGAAGAACCATGATTTGGAGTTTAAAAATATGGTTTTTTCTCCAAAAGTAATAACCTAAAAGGAAGGAAAGCAAGTCTTTCAAATAGAGGAAGAGAGATTGTTTTAAGGTTAAAAGGATTTCTGTAGAGTTTGCTGGTTTGCAAGCACATCCTAGAGTTAGCTTAGAGTAAGCCAGGCTTTTCACAACTTAGTTCTGTACTCCTATACCAGTGGTATAATACAGCTTTTCTCAGAGCTGTATGGAAATAGCTGTTACCTTTTCTGTGAGATTGCAGACTGTTTCACTTATGACTGACAGACATATTCTTCCTGAGCTGCGGAAAGGTATTTCGAATATGTAACATGCCTGAATCTGTCAAACAGGGAGATTCATTAAATAGTAAAAAGCATATCAAGAACAAAGTAACACAGTAACACTGCCAGAAAGAGGCTGCACAGGCGAGTAGATACTCACCCAAAATGTCTCTCCACTTGCCCTTACACACTCCTTATCTGAGCTTTTTAAAAAGTTTTTCTGCTTTGTCTGCTAGTGTGGTGGATTTTACTTAACACAGATTTCTATTGTTTCAATTTAGCTAAATCAAAAAATTAGCAGTATTTGGATATTCACCCTCACAGTCATCTTATACTTCCCCCTCTGATCTTCTTACATTTTTTGTTAGAAAATGCCTAGTCCTAAACTCTGATACTGCCATTGTTTCAAATGCTTTCATTAGCTTCCTTTTATCACCCACTAAGACTTCCATCTTCCTTCCCTTTTCTGCTTTAACCTCACTGTTCCAGGGCTTGTCCCAAGCCAGCTCTTTCTCAATTTACTTCATAATCACTTTTCCTCTGGTCTACATAATTTTGTGTCCAAGTAGCTGCACAATTACTGGAATATTACAGATAATTTTTCCAGTACTTCTTTTCTGTAAGACTGAAGTTACCTTGCTGTCCTAACACCTTGCTGATACACGATTGCTCCCACGTCTTCCTTCTTAAATCTCTTTAAAATGAGAATCTGCTCTTCCCTGTCAAATAGCACCTATGGGGAAGTAGTGTGCTTATGAAATACTCCTGTAATGCTAGTAAAACATTGCTCTGAGCTGAAAAGTTGTTAGACTCGTCCTGTCCCCTCTTTCTCTCAACTTGCTAATTTACAGTAATATAGTAGTCCTTTAACTTGGTGTTTTAAATTGGGTTCTGATGCTGTGAGTTACTGGTTAGGGAAACCTTACTCTAGTATTAACCTGCTAGTCAGTAGAAGTCGATTGAAGCAGATCCAATAGCAAGATCAGGGCTCCAGACTGAGCTCAAGTATTGTCTTTGATCTGTCCTGTACAGATGGGTAGATATAAGTAAACACCTTACAGTAAGTAAAAATGTACTCAGTTAGCTTTCTGTCCCGCATCTGTAAAAGAATTTATAGCCATAAAAGCAAAATACATCAAAAAATATGATGCAAAATGCACACCACTTTGTAAAATGCACTTCACTAGGCACTTTCAAGAACAGTGAGACAATGAAATAGGTTTTTTCATATTTTCACAATCAGAGTTTCAGAAACGGTCCATTTTTAATGTCTCAAACAGTGCTTTTTTCTAGTGTCTCAGAATCAAGTGGGAAGGCTGGAGAAGGGCTCTGTCTAGGTCCTCACAAGTGGACCATCACCATTGTGGATGAAGTTTCTGGTTTAGTGTGTTGAATTTTGAAAATACAAACCAAATCATTGTGTCTTCTGTGTTCTACAGCTTACAGAATGTGAATTAAGGCAGGAAGCCAAACAGGCAACATAACTAAAACCTTCATTTTGGTTTCCTGTCAAACTGTTTTCTCAAACTAGTTCTGTTGGCTTTTCTACTTCTCTTTTTCTATGGATAAGCTCATAGCTCATTTTGTAGCAAGAAAATGAACCAAAAGATTGACATTGGGCTTACTCACACTTTGCTTCAGGATACTTTATTTTTTTATTAGTAGGTTTATTAGGACTGACAGCATCCACAGGAATTAAAAGTGGCCCTGGTTTTGCTTTTGTACATAGAACTTCTTATATCAGAAAGTGAGTTTTAAATAGTTTGAAGAATTCTCTTCAACAGGAAAATAAGGAGTGGCCAGCATGCATGCTTCTGCCACAAGGCATGTGATCAGTTGGAAAGAAATGAGCTCATCTGGATGTTCAAAAGCCAAAAGGGAAAGAATCTAACAGCTGTTGTCTTTGCAGTCAATGTGATAATGAATCATCAATATGAAGGTTTTTTTCTGCTTGAGTTCCTATCTTTTGCTCTACTGCTGGAAAAGAAAAAAAATACACAAAATCAGAGCCACTGAAGCGTTTTAATAAATTATTTACCTGATAAATAGTTGTTGTCTTTAGGAAATGTGCATGTTCTTGCTTGCCATTAGAAATAGCTCCCATCAGTCCTCCCCCCTGCCCCTTTCTGAGTCATTCAGCAAATAGCACGGCTGTGTGTCATTTTACCAAAGCACTTTGTCTGAAAAAGCACTGACAAAAATGTGGTGGATTTTTCTGGAGGAAGTTGCATGCTCTTTATGTCCCTGTTTGCTGTTACTCACCGTATGAGTCTAAACAATCCAGCGAGCTGAATTGATGTATGCACTCTGCATGGGTTGGGTTTGCGCCTATGGCTGCTGTCGTGCTGTGTTTTGAACAGCTTCAGTGCCTCAGTCTCACCAGTGAATCTTGTGTTGATGGGTTTTCTTTATGCTTTTGCTGGAGTTTCCCTAAACCAGATGAGATTTCATGTACATTTTGCAGTTCTGAATGAAGCATGTGCTTGTAAAAAGTTTTAGTCTGTGTTCATATTCATACACAGAGAATGCTTTTAATTTAAAAATCCCCTGGCCCTGTGAGAATCACAAGAGCAATCATCATCAATATTGATCATATTTGACAGCATCTTCTTAAATGAAATCTTTGTATTTTGTCATACAGCTGCAGTAAACAGCAACATAAATCCCACTCAAAAGCTTTTTATTCAGTTACAGAATGCAGCTTGAGAATTACTTGCGTCCTATTCTCCCATTACTTAAACAAATCAGGAATTAATTATCTTGGGAAGACCATAGCTGGTTTAATAAAAGGAGATCATTTATACCCATTTTAGAAATTTTTAAAAATAAAATCAAAGGATAAAATGTTTCAGAATGTAAAAATCCTAAAAAGGAAAGCAGGCTGTGCAAGGCATTCCTTTGTATCACCTTTAATTTGTGAGAAAATATACTTCACAAAACAGAGAAAATCTTACAAGTAGATTGCCTTGCAAATTTAGAAATACCCAGCGTATTACAGGTGGTAAAATAATTAGCCACAATTGTTTATCATTCTCAGTTGTTAGTGAAATTTTAATCAAACTGTTGGCGTTACTGAAAATAAATGCAGTATTATGATTGGCTTCTAGGAGCAGAGGTCAGCTTGTGTTGCAGTATTACAATTTAAAATAATAAGCAGTGGTCTTCTGTGCTCTTGGCAAAGTTACGGAGTGTTAATTTAAATCTACAGTGTGCCCACATTGTTAATATCCTTACACATGGTATAAAACAAATGCTTCAAACGTGTATCCTTTTGTTTATAATGTGTTGTATGCTAATTTAAACAATGTTATTTCCTCCTATGGCACTTGCTTTTAAAGTCAACTTTATCCTGATCTAATTTGTCATACAAATTCCGAAGACCAAATGTTCCGGTTACAGTACAGATGAGTTTTTTACTGTTTTCATTTTCCAGGTTTGGCACATATGCAGAATAAACTTTGTATTCATCATCACTGGGATGTTGATGTTCTGCATCAGTCCTGGCCCAAAGTAGACCCAGAGTACCTTCAGCCGTCAGATGTTGTGGAGATGTCTGTACTGGTAGGAGCATTTTGATTTATTTTCAGTAGTGGCCAAGTAATGTGTTATGAGCCCAGAGGACGATGGAATTTCTGCTCTTGTGGAAGTCAGTTCCCTTAATAGATGGCTCAGTGAAAGTTCAAAATAGAAGCTGCAATTACAGTTGTGCTGAGTAATTAAATTGGTTTCCTAAACAAAAAAATATAGCAAGTCTGGAAGAGAAATGCCCAAAATATAAACCTTTCAGAGTGACTACATATTAATACCTTTGGAGATCTGACCAATGAACAGCTATGGTTAAGGATGGTACAGTCAAAACTATGATCAAAATACAGGCCTAGATTTTTTGCCTGATGGTGCATTTATTAACTCAGCCCTGTACAAAAATGTATAATCAGGTGATATTTCTTGTGGTACCAGTAGTACTATGGCTTCGTAACAGACCAATCATAAACTGGGTTAAGTAGTGATTTTTGCCAAATGATGTTTCCCATCTGCCTTGGACTGAATTTCTGGCACACGTCAGGAGAGTGTATTTGCAGGAATGGGGTTGAGAAAACCAGCTATCTTTGGAAATGTTGTAACTTCCAATTCTTCTTTGAGCTCTAGCCTTTGTGGTCTAGGGAAAGAGCTGGCTGTTCAGTGGGAGAGCAGACGTGTAACTACATTTAGTTAACCTGCAATTTTCCAACGTGTGCTCGTGCATGGTGTAGTTTACTGCCTTCTTCCCTATGGCTCTGGTTAACTAGCATGTGTTCAGGATGCTCCCAGGCATCATAAATCTTGGTCACTAGATAGGGCACAGTAGCAGGGCACAGAGGGAATGAATGCCTGGACCCAAATGCATGGGATCCCTGAGCAGTGTTTCAGCTCTTCCACTGACTGACTCCCGGTCCACCTCAAGTTCTTCATGCTCAGGCATTGTGATAGTCTGTAATTAACGTACTTGCATACTACTAGATCTGCAGACTCCTGCCTTTTTCACTGTTCCCCAAAGGACAATCTTTAATGCAAACATTCTAAACTTTATTGTTCTATATTAAATTAAACGCTTCAACTTAAACACTTTCTGTGTTTCTGGACATTGAATGAAATGGAGCCTATAGAAGATATGTCATTTGGTCATGTAAAACTTCATGTTCTGTGTGTGTAGAAGAAACAAAAGCAATGCATTTTGGTTGCATTTTTTTTCTGTTCACCTCTTTGGGAGAGGGAGCAAAGCAGTTGGGTTGTTTTTGTTGAGCTGAGTTTTTTGAGGAGGGGAGAGATTGATTGAATTTAGGGGAAGGCATGTTGCTATAGATTTCCTTAATCAAAGTATCTTTGCAAATAATTTCATATCTTGCCAGATCTCTCAGTCAATTTATTTGAACAGAATGAGAAACACTATTAAAACACTAATTTTTCAGACATTAAACATGCACCCTTAACAGAGACCAAGGAGTATGTCTTTTTGAAGGAAATTTTCAATTGTCAACTTTTCCCAAACCAAGGACTCAGTTGCCAGCTGGGGTTCATAGAAGACTTAGCCTAATAGTCACTGTGGATGAATTGCTTTTTTCCTCTTTCTTGCCCTCTCTTTCTTTCTTTAAGTGACAAGCATTTAGTTCTAACAGTAAAAATCTTCACTGAGGTATGATCAGTTCTCTCAAGCTCAAAATAAGCCTTCACGTCCAAGCACAGCTAGCAAACATCTTGAATTCCAGTGTTCAGTTTATAAGGAAGTCATGAATGAGAAATTGTGTAATTATAGAAACATCTTTGCAGTTGTGGTTAAAGCAAACATGTTATTAAATTTATCTTTGAAAGAACAACTTCAGCAACACAGGGAAAACTCTGGATGCAATGTTTTTAAGACTACACAACCAAACATGAAAATGCCTAAACATTTCACTGATATTTTTCTGCTGACATGAAATATTCCTTCTCAAAAAACAAGAAACAAGAAAAAAAATTAATTCTGCTTTCTGTAGCCATTATGAAAATTACTTTTGTTTCTTTTCCTGGTTGACTTTGTCAAAGCCATACCCTTGTGTGACAGTCTTGTTGTAATAGGAGAAAAAACAACCCCTGGGTTCTCAGTCATATTTTCATGGAAGAATATGATATATGTAAACACCTTACTTCTGAGAAAGCAAGTGACTGGAAGACCAGAGAGACAAGTTGCTTTTCTGAACTGGGAATAATTCTTAGCAATAGTGCCTACAGGGTGTGCCTGGCTTTCTACTGTAAGAGTAAGGCAAAAGGGAAATATGGGGGAGCAGGGAATGTGAATGTGCAGGGAATGTGGGAAGTCTTGTGGACACTGTAGGTTTTTGTATGGCTGCAAAAATAAATTGCCCTCATTAAACCAAGAAACACTCACCATACAGAGGAATTGCTTACTTGCGAAGAGTCTGTGTCTCTTCACAAGGCTGTACAGTCAAACCAAGTCTTTGGGCCACAACCCTATTCTTCTCAAGCCATCAAACTGCCTCAGGCTGCCAGGGATTTGTCTGCTGAGACATTCTGGGTTTATTTCTCTTCACACAAAATACTTCATTATTTCCTGTCTGTACTGGTGTTATGTCTTTCCATATTTAACCCAAAGCAACAAAAGCAACCAACTCACTGTATCCTTGGCTGAAACAATATAGATTGCCTACAAGACAGACATTTAAATTCACTGGATATGCACAAGTATCTGTTACTCTAAATGTTATTGCAAAGTTGAGTATTTTTAATAATGCTGTCTATTATTAATGCTCTGAAAAATCTGACCTGAGTGTAGTGTGCCTTTCATCCTATGAACACAATTTCTGACTAGCATTCCTCACATTTTCTAGGTGGTGCAGAACTGTTAGCAGATGTGGTCTTACAACTGATGTTTTTATAAATTAAAAAAAAAAAGTTGGTGTCATTTTTCTTGCTTTGGCATATGAGGGAGGCCTAACAGTGTGAAGCTATTTATTTTCTTTCTACCTTCTCAGAAGGATTATGCATCAATGGTAAAAAAATATTTGAGTTGAATTAAAAATTCCTCTCTGCAGCCTCAAGGTGCTTATTTTTCAGTCTTTTGTGATTTCATTTCAACTTTTATAACCTCTGTAGTTACCACCAGCTTCCTGTAGATCTGGAATAGTGTAGAATGTCAAATTTAAAAAAAATAAATAAATAAATTAGGAAAAAGAAGAAAAGAGAAAAGCAACTGCTTCCTCCCTTAGGGGAGAAAGGACCCAAGACTTGCGTATTTCTTCTCTTGCAGTTTGCCATGGTTTTTCAGAGAAACAAGGCTGCCAGCACCCAATTTTCTTGTGCTGGCACTTTTACCTGGAAATGCCAAGGATTATGCTGGTCTAGTGAGATACAGAGAGAGAGATGGAGGAATAGCAGAAGGCATTTGTCCTGCTGAGGACCTAAGCCCTGGACTAAAAGGATATGTGAATAGGATGCTTATTACACACAGCATGTGATTAAATCTGCAGCTGCCTGTTTTAAGAATAGTGTTAAAATGTTTCATGATATAATACAATGAAAGCCAGTGCTCAAACATGTGGTGAAACCATAACCAATCTGCTGGTTGATTGGAGTTTTGGTCCCAGCTCAGAGCATAGTGTGGGAAGATCAGGAGACATGCTGTGGGAAGGTACACAGTGCCAGGTTGCCCAGGCTTCTCGACCTTTCTAGGAAAACACAACCACTAGCAGTCATTTATTTACCAAATTGATTTAGACTGCTTGGCTTTTCTGTTGAGAACAGCACCAAATAGACTAGTTGTGGAAAATTTCCCCCTGCCAACATCCATCCACTGGGACATATTAATTTGCATGATGGAGGACAGTGAATGACATTTTAACTAGGTAGGCATAGCTTTGAACTGCAGGCTGCGTGTCCTAGCAGCAAGCTGAGAAGCTTGCTTTATATTCCCACTAAAACTGTATCTGTCTGCATTTTACTGTTTTCTTTTTCCTGTGGAATGCATTTCTTCTCTGAAGTGTCCTGTCAAAAAGAACTGCTTGTATTTATTTTTCACAAGAGCTTTAAAAATTAACTCCTATGTGTTTTTCAAGGATTTTACTTTACACCAGATGCTAAAGGCAAAGTTTAACACAGCCAGCCTTTTATGATGCCACTTTGTGGATGCATGTAGGAGTAGTTAAAATCCTACTGACATTATCACTGCAAATTATTGTCAAGACTAGTCAAAAAAGAGAAGTGGCTCATCCTTGCTGCATTTGAGAGTTCATTTCGTTCCTTAAAAATCTGTCCCAACTTCCTCTCTCAGTGAATTGCACAAATTATTTTCAATAAAATAAAATAAAATACAAATAAAACACAAACTGGGTAAGTGAACTAGGTCTTTCTCATTTGTCATATGTTGCATACAGATATCCTGGATAAAATCCAGGTGAAAACCAAGTCGTGTACATTTTTATGTCCAAACTGCATGAAGCAATGTGTATTTCTTTTAGAAGATTGAAATCTCTTTGAAATTATGCCTAGGGGTCAGAGATCTGCAATACCTACACCAGATTATTTTCAAGTAATGTGATTAACTGCATTTAAAAATTCAAATTATTTCATTTTCTAAAATGTGTGACTGACATTCTTCTCATTAAGCCACTGAAAATAGTCCATATAAATCTGAAAGCTTTTGTAATAATTAATTTTATGCCAGCTCTGGAAAGGTACTCAGTCAGGCTCTGTAGGTTGTGTCTATTATCTACTCTTATTGGATGACAGAAAGGATTTATAAAACCATTTTATAAATTAAGGTGATTCCCACCAAAGGACTTACTCAGTTTTACTTTAATGATTCTGCTCCACTGAAGCAAAACCAGGGTGGAAGCTGCTCTGAAAACCAGCCATGCACAGGAAAATGTTACATAGGGAGTAGTTGACGTCTTTGTGGTCAGTATTGGATTAATGAGCCCTTGGTTGAGTGCAACATGTAACAATAAGTGCAACATACACTAAGTTAAAGCCTATTTTTCTAAAAATAACAGATCTTCCATTTGAATCACTGCAAGACATTGCTTAGCTGTAAAGAGTCCAAATTGCTGCCCAGAAGTATGTACAAACCAAGGTTCCCGCTAGACAAACCATTTCATGCAGCTTGTGTGACTGTCACGTTTTTAAACTTAAAAGATCTCTGCATTGCACAGTCACGTGCTGCTTGCTGTCTTCAAAAGTGAGACTTCCTGTGGCCACTTCTTCAAATTTTTTTTGAGTATCATGAGTCAGAGTTTTATCTCATGGTAGATGGACAGGAGATAGGAAGAATTTTATCCTCTACTTAGAAAGTGTGGGTTCAGAGAAAGGAGATTTTATTCCACTTTCCCCCTTTCCTTTTGTAACAAGATGGATTGGATAGAGGAACTAAAATTGTAGGAAACAGTCTGGTAACTTCTGTTTTTTCTTGTTTTCATGTCTCTTTTTCAGATCAATAACAAAGCTTGTGGCAAAGTTTTTGTGCCTCAGCAAGCAGCCCGCAATTTTGAAGAAGTCCACGAGCTAGTTCTTCAAAGTGAACTTGGAGTCAAGCATCTCCAGGGACGAGCCATTAAAAAGGCCTTTCTGTCTCCCAGAACTGCCCTTATCAACTTCTTAGTGCAAGAATAGTAAACACTCTGCTGGGCTGTGAAAGGGAACTGGAATTTTTTGCAGTGGAAACCAGTGCAAAAACACTGGTTATGGTTATTTCGCAGTCATGTAAAGGTGGGAAAGAAATCTTATTAAAATCAGGTTGCTGCTAAATCTTCCTTTCAATGTGGAGAAATGTGCAGAATTAAAGTTTCTTTTTGAGTCCTGGTAAGATGCTGCTTGTCCACGTTCTTTGGGAGAATGAGAAGGAAGCACAGAGGAGCTAAACAATTGTAACAGAATGTAGCTGATAGAAGGCTCATGGGGCTTAGTGTCAGCCTCAGGAATATATCCTGTTGGAAAGTTGTCTTGGCTAAATGCAGATGCATAAATGTGATGCCAGGACTAAATGACTGCCCTGAGTATGTGCTATCCCAAATGTTAGGTGTGCTTTGCTCCCTATATCTCATGTTTGGGTACCCGACCATTAACAAACATCTAAAGTTTTAAGGAAACACAAAAAAAAAAACTTCAAAACTACAAAACTACACAAAACTACACAAAACACAGAGTGTTAATGTAAAAAAATAATTTCTTTGCGCTGGCCAATGGCCTTGGGCACAGCAGGTAGCCAGAATGGGGTGGTTTGATACATTTCACATAAATTTCAGAGCCAAGCCAAGAAAAAGGTCAGATTATTTAGCCAAGCCCTGCCTTAGCCAGGGTTGTCCTTCCTAGCTGATGTATTTGTGTTGGCACATGCATGAGAGGTGCAACTTTAGCGAAGTGCTGATGGTTGTTTCTGCATGGAACAGGATGGAAGTTGCTTCCTATGCATGATCCATCTCAGAGAATTTCAGGGCATTCAAGAGAAGGATCAGTCAGCTGCAAGAAAAGCAGCAGTGGGGAAGGCAGACAGGGTGCTTTTTGCCTCCACTGGATCTTGTAGTGCCTAGATCGTAAAACTTGCATTGAAATTCTTTCCTTTTTTTTTTTTTTTTTTTTTTTATTTTTANCAATTTTTTCCTTTTTTTTTTTTTTTTTTTGAAGTGTTAAGTGAAAACAGCCATCATGTTTCTAAAAATCAATCAGACATTCATAAAACATAAAGCTATTCTCATGCCCGATTCCAACCAGGTTATTTGTACACTGCATTGCTGATAGATCCACATGGAAATATTTATTGTGCTCAGCAAATGCTTGAAAAAGAGTTTCCAAGGAAACAATTGCAGGGCTCATTGTGAAAGAATGTTTTTTCTTTAACAGTTATTCAGCTAACTAGTCCAATAAGCCAGCCATTTGTGAGCCATTTGGACAGTTAAGAAATCAGCAGTAATTAACAACCGGCGAGGCAAATACAGGGGTCTGCAGTAACCCTCCAGCCCAGCAGGCATCCAGACTCTGTACTGGATTGAAAGGAAACCAAGAAAAATACGCACATAACTGTAAATAAGTCTCATAGATCCTCAGTAACTAGGCCCAAGACAGATCACATTGCCACATGGGCACTAGCTAAGCAATGCCAATATTCATTTTGGGTTTATGCATTTTTGGTACCAAATATCCAGACGCATAACAGAGATGCCAGGTTTAGCAAGCATGTTTGGCTCTACACATCCCTACCTCTGCAACAAAACTCTTCTGATTTCTGCTTCCTCCTGGACCACACTTGTGCAGATTTTCTCTCCAGCAGTCCTTTGACACCAGAATGACTAAGAAATGGAATATTTATAATGAAGATACGGTCTTTGCAGTTTTAAGACTCCAGAAATCTGAGCCACAAAGGAATGCATTCAGACATTCAAACACAGGCCTTTAGTTGGAGTTAAAATAATTTGAATTCCAGTGTCTGCCTGACATATATGTTGTTATAAATTCATAAAACTCCTGTTCAGAAGCCCCTAAAATAACTGTGAAAGAGATCCTTTAAAATAAAATCTGTGGTGCAGCACAGTCCTGCTTTTTTTTTTTTTTTTTTAATTTATATAAAAGATTTAACACACCCTGTGGAACCATTTTAACAGAGTTTTTCTTTGGGGGAAAGGTGACATGTTTGATGTAAATGAAAACTCTTTAAATTTACAAGGATGAAGAAAGATGTTGTAAGCCCAGCAACCCTGTGGTGCCTTTAAACAAAAGCTGCAGTCACTGCAGGGCCAGGCAGCAGCCCACAGTGTTTATTGCTGTTAGCACTTGAGGGTATTTGCTCTTGCCTGAGGAAGTGAATTGTAGATGTCACTTGGTGATTCAGGCAAAAATCAAAATAAGGAACGGATTTCTACAGGCTAAAAAAGGAAAGGTAGTGAACAGCAGACTCACAAAAAGTGTAAGGTCAGAAGTCCTGCCAGTGTGTTTACAGTAAGTTGTAATTCAGTGTGGTCTAGAGGATACAAAAGAGGTGGTGAAAGAGTGAGTGGGAGAGATGATGCAGACAGTGTGACAGAGCCTAATCCCCTGCTAAGTGTATGTTTGAATGATGGCAGAGGTGCCAGCTGCAGAGCTTTGCTGTTGTCCTGGCAGCCACTGACATTTCTTACAAGGTTGACCTGCTCTGAAGCACAATTACCGTTTGTCTTGCAGTAATTGTGACTCACAGGTTCAGTCTGTGCCTCGATGGGACTGATAATGATATACAGGCTGTAGCCTGTTACTAAGCCTTTGTAAAATAACTCATCACAGAAGTCTCATTTATTTGGCAGGTGTTATTTGTGTCACAGCAGAGAGGCATCTTTATGCTGAAGGTGGTGCATATAGATTGTGTCCCCTTGGAGAGCTCAGGGGGTAAATAGTGCTGGAGTCTTAAATCTGGGAGGGGAACACTTGAGAAGTGAGAAGGAAGGGTGCTGGTGGTTAATCAGTCAGGTTGCACCACGTTCACGCACGTTAAAAAGGATGTGGTGCCGCTGTCCTTATTGCATGAAGTGACAATGATGTGGGAGGTTTGCAAAACCCAGTGGGATAGACCCAGGACAAGCTGCTCCAAGAAACAGATCCATGACACAGAAGGAGCATTTTCAGCATCCTGTCCCTCTCTAGAAGATTGGTCGTTGCACTGATCCAATCTGTATTGAATTTCTATTTTAAGTAATTTCAAATTTAAAAAATAATTATTGCCATACTTTCTACTCCAAAATTGCTCATGTGACTAAACTTCAAAAAATCCAGCCCTCAACCGTTGATTCTGAGAAAATGAAAACTGGCAAAATCCTGAAAGGTCACTAAGTACTTTTTCAATGCCACTGATTTCATGAGAAAGGATCTCAGATGCTGGGGTGGTGGGGCACTGAAATGTGCTGGAAGACACCACTGTGTAGAAAAATAGGTTATTTGGCATGGGTGATAACTGAGGTGACGTGGACACACCCGTGCTGCTTTGCAGCAAGGCAGGAGGGTTGTTTATATCATGGTAAAGGACACTGTTACAGGTTAGGTCACTAGCTAAGATAGCCAGCTCGTCCCACCTATGCTTTGAAAAAAACCCTGTACAGGGGTATTGTAGTACAAGCATGTATATTTCCATGACCTTTATCAGAACCCAAACATGGAGATTTGGTGCAAAATAAAATCTGTGTGCTCTCTTACCCGACTAAGGTAATGCCCCAGAACTGTCATCGGGTTAATGACGGCATTTTCTGATCTGACTTTCTAAAGCCTGCTTGTTTCTTTTGGAGGGAGAATTTCCACAGATAAGGCAAGTCATACAGTCTCTCCTCTTTGTCTCTCCTTCTTCAGTGTAAAGCCTCACAGAAAGCTATGCCTATTCTCTAAACCTTTCACAATCAACATGCATTAGAAAGAATGTTAACTAGTGCATTGCTGGTTGTTCCTTCCTAAGGAGGTTTGCAGTATGTGAGATTTTTCTAAAAGCTTGGTATAAATGAAGAAAGAATTGGAGTTGGTTGGTTGGTGGGTTTTTTGTAGTTTTGCAATGCTTACTACAGTTTCCAGAGATGGGATTGGCTTTATTAATGTGTATTTACCCACTCGGAAGAGTACATACACTGGCTTTGCTGGATGCTTTTTCTGCTACCATGTTTCCTCAGTCCTCTCCTTCTATGATTTCAGCTGATTTTTTATCAAAGGACTGAGCTGAACAAGTGTTCAATATTAAACCAGGTCTATCACCACAGAACCTGAGTGGTGGATACACATACTATCAGTCCAGGTAATGTCTGCTTTTGACCTTAAAAAGCCTTGTTGGAACTACAACATGGTTAGTTTTGGGGTTTTTTTCATGGAAATGGGGTTTATGTCTCAAAGAGGGATGAAGCTGATCACAGTAGATCAGAGGGAGTTTTTAGCATGTCCTACCCCTTGCAGGAGGAGAACTGAAGCATTAGCTCTGTGCAGGAGGGGAGAGGATCAGAGGTCCCATCTGCAGCCCAGATGATAAAAGAGATCTTGCCTGACATGTGGAGGAAAGGTGGGAATTTTTTTCCCTTTCCTGAATAATGTGACTTTCCGGTATCACAAAGCAGTCTTCAGTGCACTAACCCTGTCTGGCCCAGGAGGCCCCGAGTCACACACAGCCGTTGTGACTCGTAGCACTTGTCTCAAGTAAGCCTTGGGTTGGAAAAGTTCAGGACTGGTTTTAAGCCCTGGGGAGTTGCCATACAGCACCATCTTCCATAGGAAGTTAGCTCTAGTGTTCTGTGTATTAAGAGAGTTTGAACAGGTTTTCCTGGGTTTATAAGTTGTTAGTGCCTCTGAATGGGAGTACTTTTGCCTGGATGTAGGAACGTTGCCTCATGGCTTTTGTTCCATCTGCCAGCCTTTTTTTGCATTGGCCCTGAGACAATGGAAACTCAGTCAAAATCAAATGGATGCTTGAATTTGTTATCAAGTGAACATGGCCCAAAGCTGTGATTCTGGTCCCATGAATCTCATAAAAACACCCTCCAATATTTAACATCCAGGACATTTCTTTGCATGCTCATCTGCCTAGGCCACACCAATTTGCTCTCTCTTCTGAGCTGCTGAGTTGCTCACTAAGCGAAGGAATGTGTAAATGGGACAGGCTTAAGTACAGTGAGTTGAATATTCTCACTCTGCTTGCACTAGTGGTGCTCAGCCTGGGCATAAGAAAATCTTTTATTTGAGAAGCCTGGTCTTCTTCAGTATAACTCTAAACAGAAGAGTTATGTGCATTTATGTGAGCAGAAATGTGTGCTTTGTGCTTGCTCTCTGGGCTGGCTGCAAGGGGATGGCCCACACTCACATATAAGGCTCTGAACTTCCTTATCTGCCAGTAGTTTTTTACGCGTGCCAAAACCAAGCGTAAAAGGTCCAGGGTTGTCCCTACACCCACGTCCCGCTGCCAGAGGAGACACACAAGCTGCTGAGCAACGGGAGTTGCTTTTCAATAACTCTGCTTGGGGCCAACAACACATGAAGCAAAATACATACAAGTCGTAAGAGCTGTAGGTGATCCAATCCACTGATCAGGAATAATAAACACAGGACACATAACTGGGGCAGAAAAGAGAGTGATTTAATAAAGGAACGTGACACATTACTGGCAATGGCAGCCTGAGTTTGTTTCTGATGAAGATTAAGAGAATTGGCATAACAGGAAATTGTTTTCTGCTGCAAAGGGAAATCAATTGTCTTTAAGCACATAGCGGTGTAATTAGCAAATCTTACTAATTGCCGCAAAACAGAAATACAAGTGTGCATTGCTGGACTGGCTAAGCCAAGAAAGTATTGTGAAAAGAATCTGTAGAAGCTTTTAGAAGTGAATATTTTTCTTAAGTACGTCTCCATCCCTGGAGAGTCACGTGGCTGGATGAAATAGCAAGGATGCAATAAAAACATATAATTCCCAATTTTCCCATGTGAAAGAGCATTTAGAAACATCTGTTAGTCAGAGGGTTTCTCCTAGGACATGCACGGAAGAACAGAGTGGATGCACTGATATGCATCTGGCAAATCCACTCAAAGTCCACCAAGCCACGTGAGGCCGATGACTGATGGCAGGATGTCGTCTGACCTGTGGAGTGCTTCCAGCCCAGCATTACTGGAGGCCACGTATGTTGGTTAAAAAGGTCACAGTGCTGTTTGTGTTAATGCACTGATAAAGAGGCAGGGAAACAGAGCTGGAAAATTCTCCAGGCGAGCTCTTGTTCTGATAAAAGGCTCTTTTCAGTAGAAAATGGAGAAAACAAACTATTCCACATTCTTTTGAGCAGGGGTAGGAAAACCAACAGAGCTGTCTGCATTAGTCTGGTGCAAACCTGCAGCCACTGAAAGGAAGTGTTCCGGCCCATGGAGTGATGGCAGAGGGAGACCAGTGACTCCAACACCACTGATGGCACCTGGAGAAACTGAAGAGAGGAAGGTAAAGGTTCTTGTCTGCCCTGGAGCGGCAGCCGAGTGCCTGGCACCCAGTTCTGGCCTTCCTCACAGAGTCTGAGCTGCTGCAGCTCGGGGATCTGCAGCTTCTTTCTCTGCTGCTTCCTGTGTTCCTATTTGGGATCTCGGCGATTCCCCATGGCTCCTCTAACCTTCCCAAGGTGTTGCCTGCCAAGTTACCCTCCCTGCCTCAGTTTACCCACCTGTAGGCCTACAGCATTCCTACTGAACTGATGCTGCAGGTGCAGCTATGTAAGAAGGAACATGATTCTGAAACCCCTTCTGTGAAGCATCTGTACTGCTCCTGAAAGGCAGTGTGGAAAGCTGTCTCCGTATTGCCCTGGCCTTTCTCTGCCATTAGTGTTAATTAAATTAGTGTTAATTAATAGTCTTAGCATAAGTCCCTGCAGACACTTGTACTACAGCAGGAGCAAAGCATCCAAGTCTGGATCTATTTCTGCCGTGATCCCAAGGGCATGGGATGCACCAAGCCTGGCTGCATGGTGGGCACCTGAGCTGCCCCCAGTGCCCAGGCTGCCCCTGCAGCTTGAGGGTTCAATGTGTAGGCAGCAGGCAAGGCAGTCTGCAGGCAGGGCTGGCAGAGCAGGCAGCAGGCAGGGCAGGCCTCCTGGAGGAATGCAGGGGCCCCTGGGGCAGCCATGAGGAGGAACAACATCTCCCAGCCCTGCCCTGCCGCCTTCCTGAAAATCTTTTGGAAGGCAGAGGCTGAGGTTTGGCCTCCCCACTTCCACAGCGTCCCATCCAGCGACCTGGCCCCCAGCTTGAGCCCAGCCTTCCCACCCACAGCAGCCCCCGGGCTCACGTCTGCAGTCACCTTGCTTCATTCCTCCCTCCTCCTCCTCCACCCTCTTATTTGCCCTACAGTCCTGTGCATCATCCTCCTAGTACAAAGCATCTGGCTGGTGCAGATAAACGGTGCATTTAATGAAAACCTTTATTAGAAAGCTGGAAGGAAAGTCCATCATTTCCCCCTGCTACTCAGTTGAGAGTTCAGAGATGCTGTGGCAGTGCTTTGCAAGAAGTTGGGAAATGCATTTGCTCCTGCAAGAACCAAGCCAGGCTCTATTCTGGAAATACTTCTGCCTTATAAACTGCTCACTCTGTTTATACTCTAGCACCAAAGCCTTTATTACTTTCTTGCTAAAACACACCAGAGCATGTATCTCAGGCACTGCAGAGTGGTGTGCATAGTCCTGCAGGAAACGACCTGCCTGGGGCAGCTACGGCCCTGAGGAGACACAGGTACCGGAGATCAGCCTTGTACTTGTCCACAAACAAACTGGTATGCTGCCAGCCGCTGGTTCTTCACACTCGTTTGGTTGCAAACAGGCAGTGTGAGTATGCAATAGTTGCTCTTGGAGAGAGATCTGGCTATAAATTGGCACCCAGACTCCTCCTAATCATGTTTTTCCATAAATTATACAGCCGCGGGCTGTTGTCATGCTTTAAAATACGAGGGCGTTTTCTCCCAGACAGAAAAATGATCGGGGCGGGGAGGGGAAGGATATGGAGAATTTCTTCCCATTTTCTCCATCTCTCTGCAATGTGAGCCCAGAGACCAACGTGGCAGCAAGAAATAAAGACAGATGATCCCCTTCCTGCTCTCATTCGCGACTTCCCTGTTTACCCGGGCAGGCGGAGCTTTGCCCCAGCCTGCCGGCCCTGGAGGGCCGTGCTGCCCCAGCACAAGGCTGCGGTGATGGGCCCAGCACTCCCACTGAGGTGGAGCTGAAATCTGGGAACACCACTCGGGACTGCTTCTCCCAAGATCGCTGCCTCCCTCCACCCCACAGGCAGCTGAGATTGCCACGTGGAGCGGGGCTGAGTTACAAGCTGTCAGCATTATGTTACATGAGTAACTGCAGTGAGTAAGCCTTGCCCACAGGAACAAAAACAGATTAAATGAGCAATGGTTTGGGGTTTTTTTTTTCTCTTCAAGGGGTAGGGTTTAGAACAAGTTAATTCAAATTGGCACATAGATTTTGGTCCTGTGCTACAACAGCAATCGTGAACCCCTTAATTTCTTAATAGGCATGGGCTGTAAAAGTCACAGGAACTATAAACACGCAGGACCATATCTAATCGCAGCAGAAGGGTCTGCAAGTCAGTGTAGTATTACATCTCCAGTCTAGTAGAGAGTTCAAGTTAATCATCTGCTCACTTGGGAATACCCCTAGCCCAAATCTCGCAGAAAGAATAAATCCGAGCACGAAACTTCAAAGGTATTTTGCAGCCTAACATTCACTGAAAGCGTAGCAAATTCAGCTCCAAAATGCCTTTGAATCGCTTGGCTGTGATCCCCCCTTGAAGGCGCTTGCCATCAAAGTGTCTGCTCATGCATGCAGAGCCTGGAAGGAGGCCAAGCCCAGTGTGAGGGGTTCCCTATCCAAAGGGTTTCAGCAGCCTTTTCCACATCGTTCGCGTAAGCATTGTTCTGCAGACAGCTGATTTGATCCTTTGGCATAGGAAGGAAATGTACTTTACATAGCTGGTGAAGGTCAGCAGCAGCCAGAGCGGCCATTTGGCAAGAAGACTGCTTCCCCCCACTCCTTCCTGCCCCAAAGTGATGAGCTCCTGCAGGTCAGACTGTAAAAGGACTTACAGATGTTAGATAAAAAGTAAAGGCAGAAAATGTATGCATCACCCTTAAAAAAGAAAGAAAAAAAATACATTGTCTGAGGGAAGTTAGATTCTTCCTTGGTTTGTGTGTTGAAAGCTGAAAATACAGACATCTATTCCCAAATACTTCTGCTTCACCAAAGGGTTTGTTTCTTAGAGGGATGGAAGAGCCTCATCTCAGTGTGTTGGAAGAAAAAAACTCGAATAGACAGAAGTCTGAGCCTCTGACATGCTGGATGGGAGCATGGCTTCCCCTGATTAACTTTACATCCTTTGGGGAGAAGGAGGCAAGAAGGTGCACGATGTGTAATTTCCTTTCCAACTGCTCTTTGTCCACGTCGCATATTCCTCCGGCGAGCAAAGCAGTGCTGGGGCTCACGCTCCCATCCTTATCTACCTGCTGCTCTGTTTCCTTTCTGTCATTCTCCATACAAATATGGATTCAATCCGTAGTTCAGTACCAACTTTGTTGTTACTTACTGTTTTAACATTGGAGCTTGCCCATTTTAGATAAAAGTGGTTATGCTGAAAGCTAAGCTTCTCAGCTAAGCCCATCTCCAAAAGTATTTTGAAGCCAGCAATGAGGAGGAGACATCCCATGCCTCAGTCACTTGCTGGGGTTCTCCTCATCAGCCCAGGATGTTGCCAAAACCAGACTTCCATGAGCCCTTTCTGAGGATGCTCCTTAGACACTGAAACTGTTTTGGTTTTCCTTGTCCCAGCTGAGCTTTACCTCAAACTTGACAGTTTTGGTGAAGTCCCACAAAAGAGGTAGTCACTCTTGCTCTTGGTAACTGGTGGCCTGAGCCCACACCTGCCTGTGGCATGAAGCAGCTGATGGAGGCCACCGTGGCCTCTCCCAGACATGAAAATGGGAGGCAAACCCTTTCCACTGCAGCCAAAAGGGCCCTGGCACAGGCAGGGGTTTGTTGTGCTTTGCACGATGGACATCCATATGGAGGCTAAACTAACTGTCAGGGCTTGTGCAAAGCGGGGTTTAGCCCCCAGGCACCCCAGAGTGAAACTTGCAGGAATCAGCCTGAGGGAGCTGTGACACCCCTCCTTCCCTCATCCCCACAGCAGAGGAAGGCTTGGAAATGTTTGGTAGATAGGATTGATATTTAGGATGTTTTGCTGTTACCGTGAAAAGCTCCAGCTTTATCAGTCCCTTAAAAAAAGTGGCAGGCCATGGTTAGTAGCAATATGTGCTGGAGTCCCCCTTCTCTAGGTCCTGAGGTCTGGGGGAGCTCCACTGCTGTGCTTCACCCTGTGCTGGGATTGCTGGGATCCACCTGTCTTCCCTAGAAACCATAAACACCCTTATCTAAAGCTGTGCTATGTCTGGGCTAACTTTTGTGAGTCCAAAGTCCATCGGCTTATCAGCTCAAGCTCCAGCCTAAGGCTGTTGCTGCAGGGACAAGCCTCCAGCCTCTCAGTCCTGCTCGGAGCCTCTTTGGAGATGCCACAGCACTTCTAAGGTTGCCTTGAAAGAAGCCCCTTTTCCAGGGGCTCACAGTGCCATCATTTTTAAGCACATTGGGCCAAGTCTCACAGGAAGAGGCAGGATATTTTAGGTCTGGCCTCAGTTGCCCAGGAGTGTTTTTGTAAGGGAATGGGTCAAAGATGGGAAGGGATTTTTTTTTTTTCTGACATGTTTTGGTCACAGCCCAATTCACCATTATTAAAGGCAGCAAATTTCCACATTCCTTAACATTTGGCCCTACCTCCTGGAGCCTGGGGGAGAATTAAAATAACAAGTTATGGGAATGCAGGACACGTGCCTGGGCCCGTAGGATCAACTGCACCAGTCAGTTTACTTAGAGGTACACAGCTCCCTACAAGCCAGCCTCTCCCACGAACCCAGCAGACCCCCAACTTCTGGGCACCCCCAGCTGAGTTTTGCCATGGAAATTTTGCAACTGGCCCAGACTGACAGAGGAGGGAGGCTGGGATGTAAAGTGTAGATTCACATGGGTAAGTCTTTAATCATGGGCATGAAGTGTCCCGACCACATTGGAGCACCCTGAATGCAGTTTTACACACGATTCCTTATATCTTTTCAAGCATTTGGGAACAACATGACTTGCCCAATCCCTATGTATCACACATATGCCACTAAATTCCAAACCAAGAATAATTTTATGACATCATGATCTTCCTGATCTAAATGTTGCTGGAGTTGGTCTTACTGCAGTTACGTGTATGATGCTGGATAAAGGGATGGGGGGTTCCCGAAGGTGTCAGGAAGGCTGGGAGGCAGGTGTTACCTTTGGCATCCAGGGGTATCCTTTATTCTTCAGGCTAGGGGTCGTCATTCTGCAATGATCCAGGACCTTTTAGTCATGCTCACTTAAGCATGACTGTCCAGCATAGAATGTCTATCTACACTAAGAAAATTCATAAGATTTCCTACTATGCAGACTAATTGCTCCAATAGTTATGGAATGAGACTTTCCTCGCAGTTTTTCATGGGGGAGTGCGGCTGGTTTTTTTCCCGACGGGCGTCTGTGACTTTTCACGACGCTTCTCCAGNAGAGGAGAAGAGGAGGAGGAAGAAGAAGAAGGCGGGGGTCTTCCCGCTAAGCCGGGCAGGATGGACAAGTACGACGATCTGGGCCTGGAAGCCAGCAAGTTCATCGAGGACCTCAACATGTACGAGGCCTCCAAGGACGGTCTCTTTCGGGTGGACAAAGCTGCCGGCAACAACCCCGAGTTCGAGGAGACCAGGCGGGTGTTCGCCACCAAGATGGCCAAGATCCACCTCCAGCAGCAGCAGCANCCTGTCTTCCCTAGAAACCATAAACACCCTTATCTAAAGCTGTGCTATGTCTGGGCTAACTTTTGTGAGTCCAAAGTCCATCGGCTTATCAGCTCAAGCTCCAGCCTAAGGCTGTTGCTGCAGGGACAAGCCTCCAGCCTCTCAGTCCTGCTCGGAGCCTCTTTGGAGATGCCACAGCACTTCTAAGGTTGCCTTGAAAGAAGCCCCTTTTCCAGGGGCTCACAGTGCCATCATTTTTAAGCACATTGGGCCAAGTCTCACAGGAAGAGGCAGGATATTTTAGGTCTGGCCTCAGTTGCCCAGGAGTGTTTTTGTAAGGGAATGGGTCAAAGATGGGAAGGGATTTTTTTTTTTTCTGACATGTTTTGGTCACAGCCCAATTCACCATTATTAAAGGCAGCAAATTTCCACATTCCTTAACATTTGGCCCTACCTCCTGGAGCCTGGGGGAGAATTAAAATAACAAGTTATGGGAATGCAGGACACGTGCCTGGGCCCGTAGGATCAACTGCACCAGTCAGTTTACTTAGAGGTACACAGCTCCCTACAAGCCAGCCTCTCCCACGAACCCAGCAGACCCCCAACTTCTGGGCACCCCCAGCTGAGTTTTGCCATGGAAATTTTGCAACTGGCCCAGACTGACAGAGGAGGGAGGCTGGGATGTAAAGTGTAGATTCACATGGGTAAGTCTTTAATCATGGGCATGAAGTGTCCCGACCACATTGGAGCACCCTGAATGCAGTTTTACACACGATTCCTTATATCTTTTCAAGCATTTGGGAACAACATGACTTGCCCAATCCCTATGTATCACACATATGCCACTAAATTCCAAACCAAGAATAATTTTATGACATCATGATCTTCCTGATCTAAATGTTGCTGGAGTTGGTCTTACTGCAGTTACGTGTATGATGCTGGATAAAGGGATGGGGGGTTCCCGAAGGTGTCAGGAAGGCTGGGAGGCAGGTGTTACCTTTGGCATCCAGGGGTATCCTTTATTCTTCAGGCTAGGGGTCGTCATTCTGCAATGATCCAGGACCTTTTAGTCATGCTCACTTAAGCATGACTGTCCAGCATAGAATGTCTATCTACACTAAGAAAATTCATAAGATTTCCTACTATGCAGACTAATTGCTCCAATAGTTATGGAATGAGACTTTCCTCGCAGTTTTTCATGGGGGAGTGCGGCTGGTTTTTTTCCCGACGGGCGTCTGTGACTTTTCACGACGCTTCTCCAGGAAGTTTTCCGGGCTGCAGGGTAAAAAAGAGGAATATTATCCAGCGGGGAGACGAGGCAAAACCACTTTCCTTTCATCACCCGGGTGACTTTAACCACCGTGCGCACCCCTTCCCAAGCCCCCTTTGCCAGCTGTGCTGCCTGACCCGAGCCCTTCCCGAGCCTGATCGGACACCGAGTGACGGATTTGGAACCGCACGCGACCTTTTCGGACAGACCGCGCGCCCACCACGGAGCGGGGACGAGCAGCCCGCGCTGGGCTCGGGGCGTGGCCAGGGGCGGGCTCGGGGCGTGGTCAGGGTGGNGCAGCAGCAGCAGGAGGAGATGCTGATGGCCGCGATGAACGGAGGGGCTGCCGCCTTCCACCCCCCCCGTCCCA
>VXAD01013008.1:875239-985364 GCA_013399195.1 Dicrurus megarhynchus | reverse complement strand
GGTTCCCACCCCGCCCCCCGCCGCTGAGGGGCCGCGAGCGAGGCCCTGCGAGGGAGGGGAGCGGGGCTTCGGAGACAGCGGCGCACGTGCCGAGGCCCCAGGGAGCCAGGCCGGGCGCCGGGGCTGGGAAGCGGAGCCCGACAGGATCCCTAGAGTGGGGGGCTCACAGCCTGTCCCGGGGCGCGGGGAGCAACAGGCTGGGAGCCCCGGCGAGCCCCAGCCCTGCCGCGGCGGGCAGGAGAACGGCGGCGAGGGCACGCGAGGTGTCGGGGGCCGTGACCCGATGCCAGCCGGACAGAGGTCCTCCTCCTTCTCAAACGCCGGGACCCCTCCGGCACCCTCGGTGGGGCCAGAGGAGCCCCCGCCACAGCAGAGGTCCTCATCCTTCTCGGCACCCTCAGCGCAGCCCACGCGAGGGTTTTCAGGCTCCTCTGAGCCCTGCGGTCCCAAAGCCGGAGGAGATGACAGCCAGCTGTGGTACCAGGGTGTCTCGCTGTCCTTCCCGCCAGGCTCCGCACCCGCTGCTCCCAGTGTGGAATTCCAGCACGCCGCTGCCTACCCCAGCCCAGGCGGTCGCTTCGTGGCCCACGGTCAGAACCACAGGCCCGCCAGCAGCAGTGGGAATGCTGAGCCGGGCTCCTCGCGCCTGGCCTCACGAGGCATGGTGGCTCCCAATGCGCCGCAGATGCTTTTCCCGGAGGGCGTGAGCGGGCCACGGTCAGACTCTGGGCACCTGGACGGCTCCAGCACAGCAAAGGTGAAGCTGCCCTGCCAGACGCTCCTTCCGCAGCCAGAGCAAGGGTCGTCGGCGGCCGAGCTGAAGCTGGAGGCACTGACCCAGCGCTTGGAGCAGGAGATGGATGCTCGGCCAAAGGCCGATTACTTTGGTAAGGAGGCAGTCCGCCCGTCGGCACGAGGAGGGCTCACTGCAGTGTCACAGAAGGGTTCAGACCTGTAGGATTGCATTTGTCACAGGGATCGGAAGCTCTTCCTCCTGCGACACCTTTTTCTTTAATCCTACCTCTCTAATTTTAAAGCAAAGGTAGTTTAGCAGCTTTGGGGAGGGCAGTGCTGGGAAGAAGCTGGCACAGCATATTTTGAAGTGCGCTTCATTGCCAGCAGGGAGGCACTTAACTTTCCTTGACAATACCCCTGGTGCTCTGTGTCTTACAAGGATGCGTCCCGACCACGTGTGGGTGGGGAGGCAGCCATCCAGCCTGTGGAGGAGTCGTGCCTGCATAGGCTGCAGTCATGGAGAAGGGCACGGAGCTCAGGAAAGAGAGAAGTAGCTTGGGGATGGGGAGGGCGGTGGTTTCCCAAAGTTGCCAGTATTTCCCTCTGACTCCATGTGCTGGTTCCCATCCGCAGTGAAAGGATTGGTGCATCCTGAAGATGGCAGAAAAGCAGGCAGTACATACATTCTTGCCTAACTCTTGGGTCTGTGAGGAGTCCAGACCACCACCAGAGGTTATCGCTGGCACTTGGCAGTGAAAAGGAACCACTTATATAGAGCATCTCCCAATGAGAATATTAAATGTCCTTCTGGATTAAATTGATTTGCTACCCCAGGATGGTGGGAGGTCGGGGCAAATTGAGTGTTTCCTTTCCCTGCTGTGCCACTTCACAATTTAACAGCAGATAAGATAGTTCAGCTTTTGGGAGAGGGAAACCCAGAGTTGCTTGGAAGGCTGGAAACTCCATGGTTAACTTAAGAAATGATGGGAGCAGGCCAGGTGTATGGATTTTCCTCATGATTTTAGACCCACAGTCACAGAATTAGAGCAGGGACAGATTAAACTCTTCAGCCTGGTGCTGAGGAAGGCTTTGCATCTCAGCCTGCACAGGTGCTGTTGCACAGGGTCCTGTCTGGTGGGGTCAGTGGGTGGCTCAGTGGTGGTCTGAGCCACACAAGAGCTTCACACCGAGCTTTGGGGATGTAGCTGGGGGGACCACCGAGCGCTCAGCTGCAGATTGCATAACAAAATGTGTTTCTTGGCAGCAGGTGGGGAGACTTGCCTGCAAAGGGCTGTGCTGGGGTTGTTTATCTTGGTATCCGAGACTGGATTAAGCCCTGTGGCAGGGCAGTGGCATTTTTTATCCTGTCGCAGAAAAGTGATGTGTTGAGCTGCTCTACTCACGGTGTTTTGGCCCAAAACCAAGTTTTGGCACTTTCCGTCCTGTGCAGGAAGCGCGCTGTTTGAATGAGCTCAAGGAGCCTCATCGTGGTGGGGGGCTGAATGCCATGACAAGGAGCTGATAACCGAGATGGGGTTGGGACAGCAGGATCGTGGGAGGTGGTGCTCGAAAATGGGAATGTTTTTCTGGAGGTGACATTCAGCTCCACTGGAGAGGTGTCAGGGGTCTCTCCAGCAGACCCTGCTGTGTCTTCTCCTCACGGTGCATGTAAACTGGCTGGATCATACCTCATCCAAAGTGTGCCTGGGGATGGGCTGAGGAGGCAGAGGAACCCAGCTGATGGTTAGAGTACTTTTACATTTTTGTCACAAAATAAGGATGCGAGGCAGGAGGAGGCTTTTGTCCTGTGGGAGATTTATAATGAAGCAGGAGTATTTCTGGCAGCACAGAGAGCCCGGCTGGTCAGGTGGCTGTGAGCCCCAGGGAGGAAGGAGACACAGAGGCTGCCTGATCGCCAGTGAGGTGTTTTGACATCCTCCTGGCAGGAGATTTTGCACCAGGGTGTAATGTCTGAGAAATTTGTCTGAGAAAGAGGGAGAGGAACAAAAGAAATTATGCAGTCATGGCAGAGGAAAAAGTAAAGTTTTGTGGAGCCTCAGCTCAGCAGGGGAAGGTTCAGCAGATATGCCCTGCTGAGGACCAAGGAACAGGAAGGAGCAAGTATTGAAGTATTTTAATTCTGGGACTCCTCCTCCCCCACTCTTTCTCACTTTTATTTTCAATTTTTGCACAGTTACCTTACGTCCTTTGAAAGAATAAAGAGCACGGCTGTCCTTCTCAATTATTTTTTGCTATGCCCTACCCTCAAGCTAACAAACTTTAGGATGTAAAATAAACACTTTTATGCAATAGTGATAAAAAGGATCAATAGTTTGTTTTGCTGCAGACTTTTCCCCCAGTGGAGGGAAGTCTATTGCAGCAGCTTTGAAGTTCATCAGAGCCAGGAAACGAAACCAGGACTAACGTAAAAGTGATCAACGTATTTTTAAAAAAAAGTTTTCAGTTCTCCTAATTTTGTGTGCTATTTTTGTAATAAGGGGATATTTTTGAAGATGGATCTGTCTGTCAAGTTAACATATTGTCCTTCAGTCTGTCTCAGTCGGGACCAGATGTTTATAATGAACAATTAATTCTGATCACAGTAAAGAAACTGCTTTCTCCTTCACTACGTGAAAAAGTGTGCTTGTAAATGAAAGCCTAGGAAAGGATAAGCCAGGGACTAGGCAAAACACAGGTAGGATGCTGTGCTGAGGAATAGCAGTCTTATCTATCAGCACCAACTTGCTGTGCAAAATGCTTTTATCTGCTCAGAGTAGGTGTAATAAGGGAAAGGAAAGAAGCAAACAAAGCCAAGAATTCTCTTTGGGTCTTTTTCCCTTTTTTTTTTTTAATAGTGACCTACATGTGAGCTGAATGGGCTGCACATGTCTCTGGAGGAATTTCTGTTCTCCAGGAGGGCTTTTGAAGTGCTGACTTGATTTATGTGGGCTGTCAAGAAGGACATAGGGAGTCTCAGGTATCCCCCAGGTCTTTTGCCTGGGGAAGGAAAAGCTGAATTTGCGCCCTAGGGAGGCTGATCCCCATGCAGCAGAGAAGGGACCCCACATCCCTGGGAAGTGTGGCTGGAAACCAGCTTAGGATGTATTTAGGTTTTGGTGTATTATTTCCAGGAAACATTCAGGAGTGAGGTGCCCCAATCCCACTGATTTTCCATGGTGTTCCTTTGGGTGCATCAGCCTTCATCTCCCCATGGCGACACAGAAGATTAAATAGGAGTGATCAGGGGAGTTGCAAATCCTTTGCTAGCACCACCCAAATGTTTAGGATTAGGTGAAGCAGCACCATCCCAAGGACTGAATTTGCCTGATGAATTTTCAGGTGAGAGTCAGACAGATGCACAACCAAACCGAGCATCTGCCTGCACTGCCTGGAAGTGACTTGGTAGAGGAGGGGCCTGGCTGAGGTGTGCTGGGGTCTGCAGGGAGGTTTGACTACTTGTTTTAGCACGCAGTGCCTCAGTCTGCACGCACAGATGGGTGCTTTTAGAGGTGTAACATGTAGCATCACGTTTTTACCAGTGCTTTTTTCATACAGTTAGATAGAAATCTCCACCTGATGAAGATTATCTACACCCTTACCAAGAGCTTTTTATAAAACCATTTTTATGAATGGTTTTCATGTTATAAATATTTGTTAGGTGTTGTATTCTGGCTTTCTTGTCATTTACAGCAGAGCTGATAAGCTGCGGGTGTTTTAGGAGGGCCCTGGGCGTCTTGTTTTGCAGTGAAAAGTTGGGATGCTTCCCAGCAGTCAGGCAGAGAATATCTCATAGCAAAGTCTGCAGATTTTTTTTCCCCTTGGCAGAAGCAGAGCAGTAGCTGAATCGCGGAGCCCTGTGGAGACCTGGAATCCCAGCACCTCTGAATGGGTGTGAGCAGCTCAAAGGCCAGCTTCTTTGGAAGCGTAGTGCATGGTGGAATTAGTGTTTCACTGTTGCAGTGTGAAACGACCGGGAGTCTCCAGGCAGGTGCAAAAGGGAGCTCGTTTATTGCAAAAACCAGGCCTTTTTAAGCAGTTAGCCAATTATCAGTTTACATAGTTTTAAGGCATAACAAGCATAATTCAACCAACCACCGTACACCACGATGTGAGCACGCGACAGTCACGCAGCATGTTTTTCTACCTCTAATTCAGCTGTGTCTCTTTCCCAGAGTCCCTTTCTACTTAGCCAAAGTAACAGGCCTGAGCCATGATTTTACAAAGGCAACAAGGCCTTCACTTTATAAGGTTTTACCTATATGCAACATTTCACCACTGCTGAAACCTCAGTTCATTTAACTTTGGGGCTGTTCACACCTAGGGACTTTACTGAACCCTGCTGATGCTGGGGCACCAGTACACTTCATGTGCAGCAAAGGTAATCTCAGGGCTGACAAGTGGAGATTTTCTGATTTAAATGAAAGTTCCTCTGAGTCTGTTTTGTCTGTGGGTGATGATGACGATGCCATTTCCACTGGGAATGAGCAGAGGCATCCTTTGCTACCTTCTCCTGGGAGAGTACCAAAGCTGAAAGGAGACACCTGCCTGCAGCAGAGAGGAGGGGG
The DNA here is from genome assembly GCA_013399195.1 of Dicrurus megarhynchus. Taxonomy (NCBI): domain Eukaryota; kingdom Metazoa; phylum Chordata; class Aves; order Passeriformes; family Dicruridae; genus Dicrurus; species Dicrurus megarhynchus. The sequence goes on along the minus strand of VXAD01013008.1, from coordinate 980,064 downwards.
AGGCAGGGAGAGACAGGTCCTAGTGGAACAAGGAAAGCTGGAAGGATCACGGCACTTGGACTAGTGGGTGTGTACAGATTGCAAAGCTTATCTCACTGCAAGGAACCAAGCAAGTAAGTATTGGCCTGGAATATGGCTCTTCAAGATTACGGCAGTATGTGCTTCTCCTCCCTTCCTCTTGGGATCTCAGCTGGGTTTGCAAGCTAAGGAAAAATCTACCAAAAGGAAAGAAAAAGCAAGGAGTTGAGGCAGAGGAGCAATCAGTCTTTCAGCCAGGATACAGTAGGAGTGGGAACTGAAAGGAATAAGGGGCCTCATTCATGTGGCACTGGAGTTATCATAATCTCTGACGTCACTATAAGGTACTTAAAATGTCACTGACGTGAGTTTGATGGCATTTTTGTCCTTCACTGGCAGTGTGTACATGAAGGCCTGCAGCAAGGTCGGGGGTCAAGAACATGGCATGAAAAAGGGTACAGAGAACTTGTGTTTACCAACTCTGTGGTTCTTTGGGCACGGAGTACCTGTCCATCTTTGTACAATCCAGTCACTCAGTGGTGAATGGAACCAATATGCCAGGTTTTCCAGGCACTCGGTCTCACCAGGGCCTCCAGATCTCCTTGAAATCACCTCTCCAGCAAGAGTTATTGCTCAGTAGCGGATAAGCAGCATAGCAAGGCATGCAATGTGTGTAATTTAGAGTCTGATGTAGGAATTACTTGGTTAAGGTGAGCCATGGGAGGGTGGGTTCAAGTTCCAGAGAAATTCTAAAGTAAAACCAGGAGAACTGAGCATCACATAGTGTATGACAGGGTGAAGGCTTTTCTCAGCAGACATTCTTTGAAACACATGTGTGCAAGTGGAGGGCTTGGTTCTCCTGGGATAAAGAGGTGGGTTGGAAACACAGCAGCTGTACCTGCACAGGGTCCCCCCTGTCAGAGTGTCAAGCAGAATTCTAACAGGGAGGACCCTTGTGAAGCTGCAACCTCTGCCAAGAGGCATCAGGGTCTACTTCTGGATTAGCTGTGTGCATGTGTGGACAGATGGGAATGATGATACCAGAGGTGCAAAGACTCCTGGGGGGTCCTTCTAAGTTCAGCTGGGGGTTCTTCAGCATAAAACCAGCCTCCTGTAAAAAGGGGGCAAAAAACAGTTACATCTGATGGAGAAGAGTCTATCTGATTGTGGCGATGTGGCTTGCACAGAGTATGGTGGAGGGGGTAGGACAGATTTGCTGTTTCTGGATTAGCCACATATGCAGACCCACACCACCAGAATCATCCTGCTGCTGCATTCCTCTTACCTGGGACCAAATTGGCATGGTGAGGAAATCTCACCACTGAAGCACTGCCACATTTGACCATTCAAAATGAAGTGACAATATTAGTAAACCCAACCAGGAGCACGTGTAGGAAAGCTTGGCTGTGCTGTGTGTTGCTGAGAAGGGAGGTGCTGCTGAAAAGAAGAGGGGTGCTGCTGAAAAGAAGAGGGGTGCTGCTGGAAGAACTGTGGTCTTGGTCTGTAGATTGATGTTGTCTGAAATGTGGAAATAAATCATACTAACCAGTCCCAGAAAATGCTGCTGTTCAGCATGGCTTGTGTTGAAATTTTAGTGAGTCGGATACAGTAAGTAACTAAACTCCTTCTGGTGAGTGTGAAATAGCAACACTTGGAGGAAAAAATGTCTCCAGGGGCTTTGAGTCTGGTGGTAAATGGAAATGCACTTGTTGAATTTTGGGGGTGGGACTTACATTTCAGACTGAGTGAGCACCGGGTTCGATTCCATTTCTGACAGCCCTAGAGGCCTGCATCCAACCTGTTGGATCACGTGAGCCAAGGTTGTTCCTGGTGACAGCCCTCCTCTGCAGCGCTGAGATGGAGTGCGGCAAGTGCCGGGAAGTGGCTTACAGGGCATGTTTTCAGTCCCAGCTCTGTTCCAAAGGTCCCTTTGTTCAGACTCTCAGCTGCAGTGCGGGCGGTTGCTTGCTACATGATGCGAAAGGGAACAGAGATTTCTTTGTTGTCCGGGGCCGGCTGCCCTGCCGGCAGAAATTGAACCGAAATCAGCAATTTCCATCCCTTTCCCCTCCCAAATCTGGCTACCATTCTGCCTGTGCGCTCGGGCATGAATTTAGCGGTGCTCTGCATGTGTGGTGGTTTGGGTTTGTCATCCTGCTGATAAAAGAGAAACCTGTCATTTCTTCTTAATAATGTTGTCTAAGGTTAAAAACCATAATTTCAGAGAGGATATCGGCTCTCAAACTGGGATTGGTGTTTGCATAAACACTTGTAGAGAGTGGCAAAGTTCCCAAGTGCAGGAGGCAGGGATCTTGCTGAACTGTGGCTGCTCAGGATCCCTCTGCTTCACACTGAGGACAGAAGTTTTTGCTCAAAGCCCCTCCATGCCAAGAAAACTACCCGGAATTGCTGACTAGTGTCAGTGGCATGTAGGGCTGGAGTGGTGCTGCTGACATTTTAACACCAGCAGAAAGCACAGTCAGCACTGTTTCGGGAAGTAGCCATCGGAGCTGGCGTGGAGCAGGGCGCAGAGCCCGTTTTGCAGTGGATGGGGTAGGAGGTAGCCCCGGCTGCACTGGCTTCCATCAGCTGGCTCTGCACACGTGCTGCTGAGCTCAGCGACTGGCTGCCGTCAGCAACAGGTTTTTCCTTGCTTTTTCCTTGTGTAGCCTAAGCCAGAAGATCAGGATCATTTTGACAGTGGGGAGTGAATGGGAAAAAAAGAAAAATGGAAAGGAAAAAACAATAAAAATCACTTTTTTTTCCCCCCCTCTTTCAGGCCAGATGTGCTGAGAATTAGAGATGAAGGCTCAAGTATGTTGGTTAAAATACTTCAGAATATTATATCTGGAAAAAGCAAAGACTTATTTAGAGAGTAATTTCACTTGCTACTGTGACTTAATAGGCTTTCAAGTAAGATTTAGCGGATACATGTAAGAACATAAACTAGATTCAGATGTGCCATAATGCCATTTCTCAATTGTCAGCCTCGGCACAGGATATTTATGAATATTTATAGCATGTCTGGTTATTACATAGTTGAGTAATTTAGCACATTACAGTTTTTACAGAAAACATTGTCAATTTATTTTAAAAGCCCTTTCATTCCATGACTTTATTTTCCATGTTTTAGGGGTCTAAATACTGAAAGAAGTGGGTAAAAGGGTTAGTCACGTGGTGAAATGGAGCATGGACTGAAAGGAAGGTGGCAGGGTGGTCAGGGTGGTCGAGGGCTGGGAGGTGGAGGAAGGTTTTGGTACAGATGCAGGAGCCTTGACAGCTCGTGCAGGATCAGTCCTGTTGGGGAGCGCAGAGGGGCAATGCCTATGCTCTGAAGCGTGATGGGATAGACAGGAGATGGCAGAGGCAATTTCTGCCCTCCATGGGGTTTGCTTTAGCATACTTAATAGTGGCTTATGCCTGCCAGCATCTTTATTGGGTGCTGTGCCTGCACTCAGCTGCCGTGCCTTCTGCCTCCTGCTTCTTCTTGCTGCTCATCCACAGTCAGTGTCACCCGGCTGCTTTGTGGAAAGGAGGAAATTGGAGCACGCTAGTGAAATTTTCTGGAGCAGCCGCTCATTGGCACAGAGAAGGGGAAAATGCAGCACTTGCAGTGCAATAAATACGTTGGCTCTGTGGAAAGCCTGGTGGGTGTCGTGGAAAATTGGCAGGTTTTCTGCTCTCGAAACTTTCTGCTCGACATTGCTGTAGTCAAGAGGGAATTTTGAGTCGTTAGCTCTTGTGTCAGCTCATTGCGCAGAAACTCAGGCTGCCGCTGAATGTGCGCATTCCTGGGAGAGCACATCCATTTGAAAAGCCAAATTTTTCTTATCTTTGCCTTGACTTTTTTTTTTTTAATCTTTTTTCTAATGCCTGTACGATTTATCTTTCTTAAAATGTTTCTTTCAATAAATGAGATAAACTTGCTCAGTTCAAAAAGAACCAGAAAGTTTTGCTCGCTTGGTGCCAGCCTGAGTGCAGGGGTGGGCCCACAGCCAAGCGAGCATTTCAGTTCGAGTAGGATTTGGACAAAACAAAGTAACTAATTATTCTTTGCAGCCTTCTCTCCAGGTTTGTGTCAGTTTGGACTCTGGCTCTGAGTGCAGCGGGGCTTGGCACAGTGCTGGGACGGCTTTCAGCGTGCTGGTTGAATGCACACAGGCAGCTGCAGCACAGAGAGCCAGGTCTGCTCTGCGAAAACCTGGGAAAACCAAGTGTCTGCTTTTCAGCAGCCATGTGCATGCTTCTGCAAAGGACCCCCAAGTGGTTTTATCCCTGGAGTGTGAAAACTGATGGCCATGGCTATTGGCTGCAGGAAGAAATTTTTACCCACCCTGGCAGAGCAAGCCTGGTGCTGCCAGAGTTGAGTTACTTTTCAGCGCTGTTGTAAGCACAATGGACTTCCTAACTTTCTCCAGACTTTTCCAATTACTCTGGAGCTTGCAGTGCCCCAAAAGAAGTGAAGCTTTGTTTACCAACTTTAGCATAACTAAGGATCTCCACCAAGATGATGCTGTTCCTCCTCTTGGGCCAGTAGGAGTGAGGTGTGGCTGTCAGTCCCTTGACCAGGGATTTTAAGAGCCAGAATGAATGGGACAGGGTAGTGGTGCAAGGAGAGACCTGGAGGTGAAGTCACATCGGAGTCACTACAGACCAGAGACAGAAACACATCATCTGTTTTTCCTTCACACTGTCCCTTATTTGTTTATTTGCTTAAACAGAGATTGAAGTTTCTCAGTTAGAGGTAGTTCAAGGGTGATGCTGCTTTAAAAACAACCTGTCACAATCACAGGGTAGTGCCTGAAGTAAGTAAAGTGGCTTGATGTGCCATTTTCCTTGGTAAGAGAGGTAGGTGTCAGGTAGTCTGGCTCAGTTTTGTTGGGAAATCATTAGGGCCTTCAGCAGGCACAACTGGGGTCTGAAATGGATGATTTGAAGGAGCTAAGTGAAGAGCTGTGTTTTCCTCACCTCAGTTGCAACCAACAAACTTATCTTATACAATAAGTGGCAGAAACTACTGGTTTGAGCACCCCTCATTAATACTCACTGCTTTTGTGAGGGTCCTTAAGCAGGTTTAGATATATATAAAGGTCGTCAGGAAGGATGGGAGAAGGAAGGAGATGTCCCTGTACCCAGACAGGACTGTTCTTGTGCAGTTTATTTTTTTGCAGAAGTCTTTCACCCTGGAGGTTTGATGACCACTGTTAACAGCATCTCTCAGGGCAGGTGATGGTGATGTCACCTACACCTCGTGGCTTCAGTGAACCACATGGTCCTAAGCTGTTCAGCCACCATGGTGACCTGCATGTGTTGTCACCCAACCAGTGACCCCAGCCATCCCCTCAGGTCCCACTTGTGACCTCTATCTCCCTCTTCTCTCTTCCAGGTACCTGTGTGAAGTGCAGCAAGGGCGTGTATGGAGCAAACCAGGCTTGCCAAGCCATGGGCAACCTCTACCATGACAGCTGCTTCACCTGTGGAGCCTGCAGTGAGTATCTTTGGCCTATTCTGACACTGGTGCCAGGCCCTGCAGCAAACTCTTTGGGCTTAGCATTTTTCTGGTGTAAAGGGGGGAAAAAAAGAAAGCAGTTATTAAACTATCAGCCAGCTGGAGTCTGCTGCAGCTGTATGACTTGGTGGTGGTGGTGGTGGTTCTTGCTGTTCGTTTTTGAATGGATTGTTGCAAGGCATGTAGAAAAGATATTTTGGATTGTGCCAGGCTTCTGCCTTCTGGTATGGGGGATGGTTGTTTTCATTCCTCTGCCTCAGTTATAGCCACATTTTCTTACTTACAAGAGTATTTTTTCAAAGTGGCAGTGAGTATGCCTTAGCTGGCATGTTTTTTGTCTCAGCAGGCTTTACTTTTCAGATGGAGCTGCTGCATGGTAAATCCAGTGACAGTGTTTTCACTGCAAGCATTATCTTTTACTTGCTAAAATCATTTTCACCCTCTGAAAGACCTCCAGTCAAAGCATCTAAGTGCATGAATGACCCAGGTTACACATCTTGCTCTCTCTTTCTCCAGAGAAATGCAGCCATGCCCCGAGATGAGGGGCATGTCTCTGCCAGCTTGGTTTATGGTTTATGCAGGGAGGGAACTGGTTACTGTGCAGAGATATCAGGCTGGGAGCAGCGATGATGAGCCCTGTGAAATCTACCCAAGAAGCAGAGTAAATAGTTCAGCTGGCCCTGCTGAGCTCCCTGTGGGTCACTTGTCAGACCCACATCTGGAGCTTGCTGGGGCGTGCAGCAATGTATGGATCCTCCTAAGCAGCTTTTCGAGGAGGTCTGTGATGGAGCTGGAGTGAAGAACAGGCCACTTGATTTTAAATCGTGGCTGTATTTGTAAGATAGTGGTTTTTCTGTTTTGTTATGTCTAACTCCAGCGCTAGTAGCGTATTTTTAGAAGTATAGCTGGATATGTGATGGCAGAAAAAATAATAATCTTCTGCTGCTTTTGTATATATGAGTTTGGTTTTTCCAGATGAGGCTTAGGATTTTTCCTCCTGAGTTGTATTTAGAGTTGTAAACTCATCAGCACTGCATGTGTTTTATTTGGAGCTGTAAAGTCGGAATAAATATAGAAAGATGTATATGCTTTTTAATAATAGCTGAGCCTTGAACTATGCCCATTTCCCAGCTGTCCTACACCAGCTGCCCTGCCTCACCTATGTTTTCAGTAGAGCATTTCACCATCATATGACTAAAAATGGGAAAACTGAAAAGAGAAAGTGGTTTTTGCATATAGTGGCAGTTTCCTAGAGGCTCAGAAGTCAGCAGTTCTTCTGTTCTCTCTTACAAATTATTTTGAAATTAATTAATCTTCTCCTGGCTGCAACCAGGGCTTTGCTTCAGTTACCTCTCGCCCTCTAGGGCCAGGCAGTCTCTGAACTGCCCTTGCACCCAAAGCTCCTGTTAAAAATAATCCAGCAGCAGGTTTGAGCTGTCTTAAATTTCTAAAATTACTACCGTGCAACTGGTACTTTAGAAAGAAACACTTTTGATCCTCCTTTTAAAATGAATTTTAAAGTCTTTATTTGGAGACCAGCACTAGAACAGTACTTGTGATTGCAGAGGTATCCATGGTTATGTGTTTGTCTTTGTTTGGTTAAAAATTAGCTTAATCCCATTTCTAATGAGGTGGCTTGGTGAGGGTTGAAAGAATAGCCATTTGCTGCTTATTCTAAAAGTCAACCCTTTCCAAAGGTTTCCAGTGCAAGATGAAAAGGTGTGGATGTGAGGTGAGACTTAGGTGGAAAGAAGCCAAGTTTAGCAAAGTGAAGCCCATTTTCTCTCTTACCCAGGCTGTAACTGAGAAATGTACTGAGTAGATATGCTGGGGCAAGGGGTTTCAAACTGAAAGTAAAAATAAAAAATAAGGCTAGTGAAAATGATGGGGGAGGAGGGAAAGCAAGGGGTGTGGGAGCAATAAGGGTATTTCCCTCAGTAGAAAATACTGTATTTCAAAACAGGATAAAAAAGGGGAATGCAAGTCATGGGCATATAAATGAGAGCGTAATTCAGCTTGTTACATTTAGGAGAGTAAGCATGAAAGTTCAAGTCCTTCCCATTGTGGCAGTGGCTGTACTAAAATGGAAACTGGAGGCAGTGGAAACTGGCAGCATGGCATGGATGGATGGAGGGGCAGGGGTGTGGTGGCATGGGATTCCCACCGCTCCAAAAAGAGTGGTGCCCCCACAGTAGTGGTGTTTTCCCTCATGTGAACAGCCCTCTATGAGCAGCAAGGTTTGCAAGAAACCCTTCAGAGCAGGGGGTGGTTTCCTGCACTGCCCCTGCGGTCTGCAGGGCCTTTGTGCACCAGTCACTTGCTCTGGGGCTTTGCATCCTCGCCTGTGCTGGGCTGACTTTCTGGTTTATCAAACCCCTGCACTGTGGCTGCCTGCCTGATGCTGCCTGGGGAGCTACATGCCCTCCTGCCCTGCACTCAGGGAGGAAACCTCCTCGAGGGGAATCCCTCCCTGTCACAGCCCAAAGTCATTTCCCAGCCCCACAGACCATCAGCTGCTATGAGGATAAAGGGCACGCACTCTGTCATTCAGCCAGAGAGGATACATGCCCCTCTGCAGGCTTTCTGTCACCTGTGTCGCTGCAGTAAATGTGATGAGACCATTTTATCTGCCAGAAAAATAAATATTTATTTGGGTGGTGTTGTCTGTCTAGCTGCAAAGCACATCTTGAGCAGCCTATGTGGAAACTCTGGTTTCTAGTTGAAAAGTAAGTAGTGCTTTTAAGGTCAAGTGGAGTTCATCTTGGACACCATCCAGTACAAACTTGACTTTGGAAAAGTCAAGGTTGCTCATGATTTCAATCCTAAAATTTCTGCTCTGGTGGAACACTGAATATCCCCCACTCCAATAAATAAATAAAATATACAAAATTACCTATTAAGGTAAAGCATATTGTCCTCCAGATATTTATAACCACTGTCCTGCTGTTTTCATTTTAGCAAGGATTTCTAATTTTGCTCCTTGCTGGATTTGTGTCCAAATGTGCACTGGTTTCCCCAACAGAGAAAATCAAGAGGGTCTAAGAAGCAAGGGGTTATGCGGTGGGTGATACCTCATAGTGCCAAATTTCCTTCACCCTCTGCTTCCCAATCCACATATGTTCAGAGATAAATGACAGAGCAGTTTGTTGAACAGGGCTGTGCATATGCTACAGGGTTCAGTTGGCAGGAAAAAAATGTACTGTCTTATCTGAGCCAGTGGCATGTAATGCAGAAAATTTGGCTTAGAGGTCAAAACAACAGATTTAGAATTATTACTTTGGCATAAACATCTCATTTATCTTCTTGTTTGTTACAGGGCAGAGGCACAAACAAGGCAGCCTTTTGCAGAGAGGGAGAGGAAAAAAACTTCAGGCTCTTTCTTCAGGATTAGTAATAAATGATATTTGCTTTACAGGAGGGCCACGAAAGTAGGTTAAAAAAAAAAAGGCCTCCAAACGCCTTGAGCTATTTCCTGCACGCTCAAGGTGTCAGTTTCCGCCTTGGGGCTTGGGGGTTTTTTTGCAGCTTGTTGGACAAACAGTTGTAGCTATCAAATGGTTTGTTACACATTAACCATTTAAATTAAATTACTGCCTTATACCTCCTCAGAACACGAAAGATACATGTGTCTCCAGATGTTGATATTTACTGTTTAGGTAGTAAGGAGACCTTAAAAATTATATACATTTAACTAGACAGTATCATTCTAACCTGCTGTGTTAGTTTTAGTGTTTCAGTGTTTTCTCCAGGATTCAGCCAGGCTTATATCCAAATGCCACAGGTTGCCTGGAAAACAGACCTTTTTAGCTCTGCTAGCGGTGTAATTTAGAGCATAAGGGTCTTGCACTTGAGCCACTTGGTCCTCAGAGGAAATCTGAAAGCTAAAAAAGTGCAAGGGAAGTGTTAGAGATGGCTGTGAAGGAAATCAGTAGGCGAAGAAGGAAGTCAGAAAGAAAGAACTGATTGCAAGGTGATTTGAAGGAGGGTTTGATGTTGAACTACAACATGAGGACCAAAGTGAGGACCAGATTTTGGCTCCTCACTGCAAAGACTTGGAAACCTTGCATGCTTTGCTAAATTACAGAATTCAATCTTTGACATGTTGACATCACTGCATTACTTTATTTTTATTTTCTGTTTTTGCAAGCTCAGATTAATATTGATGTAAGTGTAGGGGTTAACAGGCTGTTGTTCCAGTGACTTTGAAATCACACAAGCTGGCCACTTCTTGCCACCTTCTGGGTATACATATTTTTTATTTAATATTTCAAAACATAGTTGTGTTTAGAGGTATCAAGGGTCATTTACTAAACTAGGTAGCTAAGCTATCAAAGCAATATTTTCTGCAAGCATAGCTCTCTGCTTGGGCTAATCTAATTTATAGTCACTGCTTGCTGCAGTGACTATAAAGCATGGCTACTTAGAGCAATGCAGCTGTTGGTGTCTTTGGGCTAATTATGTTGAATAAACATGTCCTGTATTGGTATGTAACTCCTAGAACAAGAATGCCATGGTTTTTATTGGCACCGTTAAATAACTTTACGAGCAGAAAGTCACCTTTTTCTGCACATGTGACTTAATCCCAGACAGAAGGATAGCCAGCCTTGCCAAGTGAATTTCCCCGCTGCCACATGTATGTGTATGGTTATCTTCAGATGCAGAAACTGCCATCTCCTCTAGTGGAGACAGGACTTACTGCCTATAATTGGGTAAAAACCCTCCACACCAATCAACTCTCTTGAGAAATGTGCAGATCTTCAGAGTGGAGAGTGCAAAGCATTGCCAGTAACACATCCTCGGCATCCCTTCAATAAATTATCTTGCCAGGGTCTGCATAGTCAACAATATAATTTTTTAGCAAAAGTAATGTCAAAAAATATTCAGATTGCCTGGATTTACGGTTTAGGGGACAGGCAATTCATCAGTACATTTTTCTGCTTCAGTCTAAATTGCTGTTATGTTCTTGCTGACTTTTTGTCTTCAGTCTCAGCTCACTGGTGAAAAATCCTGTTGTTTGTCAGAAGAAGTTCTTGCTATAGATGAGAAAAGCCAGGGCAGCTTTTACAGTAAGGTGACAGTACTTGTTCCTCTCTTGGCCAGATTTCAGGGCAGTAGTGATATGGGGCCTGAGCTAAAGGGGCTTTGGCATGGATCAGGTGTCCTCAGTAGATATCCTTGATGGAAAGGTACAGATGTTCAGCTCACACAAGGGAATGCAGTCAGGGATTTATCAATGTAATAGTAGTTTCAGTCAACTGCATGTGTTTTAGTGCTGGCTGAAAGTCTGAAATCACTAGGACAACGTGAGGAGAAAAGAAAGGTTGAAATCGTTAGTGGAATAAATTTCCAGTCTTTCTGATCTTTTTATTTTATAATGTCGTCTTCAAAGTACTGTTTTCTGTTAAGAACAGGCATAGGATTAATTTGTGCTGTAAAGATTTTAGTGGGTTTCTTGCAATATTTTAATGATACCTGTGAGTAATTTTCTGAGCAGTGTCTCGGTAAGCACTGAGGCCCCTTTCATAACCAGAGAAATTTAAAAATTACTCTCTCATGTCATTTCAGTGCACATTCACTGAGGTCACAGAGATTGCCTCCCCCTCCTTCCTCCTCTGAGGCTCTGTGTGTTTCGATGAGTCACTGGGTGACAGGGTGGGAGGCCAGCCCTTGACAGCCACCTCGTTTTAGTGCATATTGGGGAACAGGGCAGCAGTCTCTAGAGTGATGCAGAGTGGCTGAGCACTGGGATGAAAAAGAGTTACTGAGCAGGGACCATCTGGATCAAAAGCACTGCTTCGTCCCAGGGTGACTGTATTTTACCTCTGAATTTTGACGCTTCTCGGGGTTTTCCCTAAAAAGAAGAACTCATGAATGTCTTCTTGCAGTGGTTTGCCATCGGCAAAGGAGAGGTGTTGCTCATTTGTGCGGTGTGCTGTGGTTTCGCAGTGCTTCCCTCTGGGGATCCATTTCTGCCCTCACCTGTGATGCCCTTAGAGGCAGCTGACCTTTCTTGCTGACCTTTCTTCCATATGCCAGAACACGTTTTTGGCTTTCAGGCAGCAGATCGTTTTGTCAGAGTTTTGAGGGTTTTTTGCTTGGATTTGTTTGGTTTTTTTCCTACTGCCTCAAATGTATGGTGAGAGCACAGAGGGTATGCTTTGCAATCTTACCATACAGCTGGTGGAATTGAGAGAGACTAAACATCTTACATGGTAATGGAGCTACTGTGTCCTAGCACAGTTTCTTCTTGGAGATATCCTATCCTCCTGCCCATGGTTTCAGCAAGACTTTGGTCTGTCCTGGGATGCGTGCCATTTACCTGATTTGGAGGATGTACAGGCATTGAAGTGACCATTTCATGCAGGCCCAGTTCTAGAGCAGATTGGAAATATTGATGCTTCTATGTCAGCCTCAGTGCTGCATCCAGCTTTAAGAGTGGCAAACAGAAGTGGGACAGATGGCAGAAATTAAGCAGAACTCTCTGATGCCTGACCTAGTCTGCTGCACATGGTAGGGCACCATACTGCCTATCAGCAGAGTGTCCATGGAGGGCTCCCAAAACACAGGTGCTGGCTGGGGACAAGGGGGCTTCTGTGCTGTGAGCAGCAGGGACTTTTGAATGGTTGGGAGGAGCCAAGGTCCTTGGGCTCTGCCTGTACCCATTTTACTGCCTGAAGGGTGTGCATGGATCAGAGTAGGTTCTTTAATCCAAATCTCCTCGCAGATTTCCATGGGGAGAATGGAAACTGGGGGAAGGACTGCAGCTTGAGCCAGAGCCACCCAGGACTGAGTAGAGCTTCCTTTGATCCTTAGCAGCCAGGCTGATGGTGTTTCCAACCAAGATGCTGTCCCACTTGTCAGAAGGTTACATCCAATGAACCCAGAAAATAAAATCCTTTTGAATTTAACCTGCCATCAGTAATCACATATCCAAATGTATTTTACAGCTGTGGTACTCTAAAAAGCACTGGTTTTTGTAATGGCAGAGGTCCAGGGCTGTCAGCATGGAAGGGACCCAGGAGTAGCTGCCAGTCAGCAGTGATTTTTGCCCATTTGCTGTGCAGATACCACAGGCAGTTCCATGGTGCTTAGATAAATGATAAGTGAAGTCCACACACTGCCTCTCCAGCAATGCAGCAATCCTGGTCATGCATCCCCATAGAGCCGTGGGATTCAGACATGGCCCTTTTCCATTGTATGTATCATGAGCTATCCCTTCTCTTTGAATGGGGGTTTGTGACCCCCATTGTCCTTTTAATAAATAATGGAAAAGCAACTTCAAAAGAGAAAGTTGAGTCCAGCTCCCCAGCAAGCAAATGATGCATCTCCCAGGATCCTCCTTGCCAGGAACATTGCAAGTCCCTCGTGAAACTCTCTCTGCATGAACTTCAAAAGGAGAGAGCCATCATTCGAGAAGACAGTGGACAAAAGCACTGGCATCCTGGGAGTGCAGTCTGATGGTATGCCTATTATCAGCTGCTAAGCAAAGTGTGTTTATTTTAGCACAAAGGCACTAGTGACTAAGCTTGAAATATTTTGAAATTGGTGCTGAAATGACCTCAAGATCATCCTGAAGGTCCCACAGCTAAACAGATTAGACAGACGTGTGATGGATGAGCAGTACATAAAAGCTCAGGGCTCAAACTTCCTGTCAGAGAAATGAACAAGATACCTTGTAACAACAAATGAAGACAGTAAGGTTGAAATGCCAAAGAATTTTAATTGTCTGAATCTTTTCAGGTGTGAGATTAGCTAAATTCAGGGTGAAGTGAAAGTGAAATACAGTCAGGAGCCAGCAGCATAAGACTAGTAGAACAATTGATCCTGAAAGCAGCAAGCCACGCATTAAATATTCCTGGGTTATTCAAAGGATATTTCATCATGATGCATCTTGGAAGTAGGCAGTTATCAACAAGTGATTCTTTATATGACATTTAACTTCTCAATCCTTCCTTTTGGTGAAAATAAAACAGCATCTTCATGCTCCAGTGAAACCTGTGCCAGCCTCTGCAGACACAGTCAGAAGTATCGCTTTTGAGAGGGACTATCCCATGGCAGGGAGCTCAGTGGAGGGACAGAAGGCACTGCCACCCTGCTCTGCACTGTGGGGTAGTCCCAGTGCTGTTTATTTTACTGGTGTGGCTGCAGCAAGAACGTGCATTTCCCAGCACAGCCTAGGGAAGTGAGCTTTTCCTGCATCTTGCCTTTCCAATGGTATGATGAGAAAGTGCTTCCTCATCTCTAAGAGACACTGGGAGAAGTCCATCCCAGAAGTGGGCAGGGAGAAGCTGAGCAACAGAGGAAGAAGTGGGCTATGTTTGCATGAACCACTCCCATGGTGGCTGCAGGAGCACCTGGTAATCGTGGGTTTTGCTAATTTCCTTTTACATTTCTGCCAGGAGCTTAAAGAGAGTCATGGAGAACTAAAAATAGTTAAAATGCTCACCTCTTCCCTAATAAAAGTAATTAAATCATCCCTGTCCTGCCTCTTGGTGTCAGCAGCTCTTCTTCAGGGACTCATGTAATGCCAATGGCCAAACTATAAATCCTTTATAAAGGGGTTTATCCCTCTGCTGAATGAGCTTGCAGCAGAAGCCCAGACATAGCACGCTGGCTGTGGCACCTTCACTGAAGGTCTGTTGCCATCAATCTTAACCTGCTAATGTCATGGTGTTAAAAATACACTGGGTGCAGAATGGCTGGTAAATGTTTTTTTTGTCACCACGGAAGAATGACATCATGGCAGCAATCCAAACTTCATCCCTTCTGCTGGGATGGCTGCTGCTCATACACCAGGCCAGGGCCTTCATCCAAAGAAGCGTTTCCTTGTGGCATGGCCCCATGTGTATGTTTTTCCTCACCACTGTCAGCTTGTCTTTAAGGAGACATATTGCATGCAGGTGGAAAGTCACTTGGGCACCTGCCCGTTGCACTGAACCATGTAATATAAAACCAAAGTTAAATGTTTTTGTTTGTTTTTCATTTTTAGGAGTGCCAAATCCCAGTGTTGTATTTCAATCAGTGGGAGATTTTCAACAGTACTTCTTGCTGCATTAGGCTTGTTTTTAACTTGCTTAGGACCACCCTTTGACAAAGGTGCTGCAAATCTCAGGTATTCCCATGCTTCTCCTGTTCCTCCTCAGAAACTGTGACTCTAGAGCTGCTGATGAGCATGCCAGGCTTACCTGTGGAAAGGCAGGCACACAGGTAGGGTTATCATGAAAACACACACCCTGGGTTATGAGCCACAGAGATTACATGTGGTGGAGTTATCACGCAAATACACACCCTGGGTTATGAGCCGCAAAGATTACATGTCCCAGATTAAATACTTTCTATTTTGAACTCTGGATCCTGTTTCAGTTTGAGCAAAATCAGAAAATTCAGAGTGGGATGCTTCAGGTTTGTCAGGTTTTCTTCCATGTCCCATCCAATGTCTGTATTGGTGCAAGGATGGGCTGGTGCCCTGGGTCGTATCTGACCTCCAGGTTACATGGTTGTCCCTAGCAGGACTTAGAAGAGAATGGGGGACAGTGAGTGTGATGGGGCTGTGTGCTTTTGGCTCTTGCACTGGTCCAGTAAACACAGAGCTGGGCAATGCCCACAGTTTAACCACAAAGCTCCTGTACATGCAAACCGGGGCTCGTTCCTTGAGAAAGCACACTGCCCTGTCCTCCACCTGCCTTGCTGCCTGAGACCTGGGCAGGGCACTAAGGACTGATGGTGAAATGCTGGTCTGGCTCAATTCACTGGCGAAACTTTGGAGCTTCCCTGGAGCATCTCCATTTCGCAAGGTGCTCCACTGGGACAGTTACCAGTGCAGCCTGGGGAAGTGGGCTTTTCCTGCATCTTGCCTTCCTAATTGTATGATGAGAAAGTGCTTCCTCATCTCTAAGAGACACTGGGAGAAGTCCATCCCAGAAGTAGGCAGGGAGAAGCTGAGAGCAGCAGAGGAAGAAATGGGCTGCAGGAGTTGTTTCCCAGCCTGAGGGTGCCCTCTGGCGTATGTAGGACACTGTAAAGGTTGTAGTTTCTTCACGTGGGTTTACTTGGCTTCCTCCTTTTCCTAAAGCCTTGCAGCCAGCGTGGTTCTTCGCTGAAGGCTGCCAGGTAGGTGCATACCATACAGTGATCCCCAGACCGGGCCCGTGTGTTGTTCACATTTATACACCCAGCAGCTCACAATCACTTTTTTAATGATACTGGCCACATTCAGCATGTCAAGCAGGAGGCTTCTGGGTCCCAGTGTCTCAGACCCAATTTCCTTCCAGCAGTGCCTGGTAGGTGTCCAAAACCAGCCTGCAGCAGGTCCTGCTTCAGCTGTGCCCAGGCAAGGCTGCTCCCCCTGCCCTGGGCACTGTCTCCTGGCACAGGCATGGGGCTCCAGTGCAGAACTATTCCAGGTGCCAGGCTTGTATTTCAAACCCTGGGCTCAATAAGGAAACCAGGCTGCAAAGAGGTAGGAGCAGCTTTTTATAAACAAACAAAACCTAGCCCTTTTTTCTTGGGAGAAGGCAGGGCGTTTAGGAGTGCTGCCAGCCTGAGCAAACATTGCAATGATTACATGGAACTGAAAACAGACGGTGAATGAGAGGCATAAACACAAAAGCTGCAGTAAATACAAATCTTCTCCATATGTAGAGTCCTTTCTTGGAAAAACTTTGTCATCTTGTCTCAATTACGACATTCGGATTTTCTAAAAAACTGTTTTAAAATAGTTTCAAAGCTTTTTGTTGGCAGCTGCAGTAACAAATGTGCTAGTAGGTAGCAGAGAAGACTGAGTAGTCTGGTGGAGCAGAGTGGGTGCTCAGGTATTGCAGTGCCTTGTCTGGCAGCTGCTGCTCATAGCAAAACAGCAAGGTCGTGACATTTTGAGGAATTAAGTCAAGTGTGGGTCACTCTCTGTGTGCCCTTTCTTCTTTCCTCCTTGCTCCTTTTCTGGGGTGTTTCCCAGCATGAGTCAGTGTATTCTCACTCACTCTTCCCAGAGTTACAACATCCACAGTAATCTGCCAGGATGTGGTCCAGGCTTGCAAAGCTACCACCTCCTACCCAGAGGTGGGACTTTTGTCCAGATCCACCAACTGGCATTCATCAGCAACCACCGGTGGAAGAGGGTTTGGCAGGCCGGAGTCTGGGAAGACCCGTGCTGGGGTTGGGTGCTCTTTTCCAGCTGTGTGACAGCTACCCTTGGATGTCTTCATTGTTGTTTGCTTCTCAGCAGCCAGCCTCTCACATTTTCTCCCTGCTCTCTGCTGATCTTTTTCTTATCTCTGTGTTGTTTTCCCTTAGGTCGAAAGCTGAGAGGAAAAGCCTTTTATTTTGTCAATGGAAAGGTGTTCTGTGAAGAAGACTTCCTGGTAAGCCCCCAGTTGATTCTTGTAATGAGACATGTCGGGGTTGCCAGCAGACACACAGCCCTTCTGCCTGTCAGCTTTGCCTGTGTTTCACATACTTCTGGTCCAGCATCCTGCCTTGGCCCTTCTGCTCCAACATTTACCCAGGGCCAGCCCCAGCCATGGTGGCTGCCCACATGTGGTGCTGGAAGTAGTTGAGTGAGAGGCCATGGTTTTGTGGCACGGAGCCCTTAGCTGAAGCCAAAATCTGTTGTGATGTCTCCTTCAAAGCGTTGTCTCCATGGCCATACTGTGGAGGCAGGAGTGAGGTGAACAGCTACAGAAGAATGAATGGGTGAATTTCCCTTTTCACCTAATGGATATCTTAATGGATATCTTTCTGTTGCCCTCAATGGATTTTGTGTGAGTGTACCTAAGCATGAAACAACCCCACAGCCCTCTCCTTGGCTGGTGCAGATAAAAAGCCATCCACCCTTCTTCCCCTGAGTCCTGGTAGATTAAGCCTTCCTTGAAAAAGTCATTTTTGCCTACTTATTGGTGAAGCCTAGTGATTTCTGTCAGAGAGAGGTAAGTTCATCTTCTTTGTTCTCATCAGTATCTTCTACACAGATATATCTGCAAATAAAAAGATTGATTAAATGCACCTAAAATACTTCATTTTCCAAGTTTGGATTTCCATCATGCAGACAGATGATGTGCTGTGCCCAAGGTGCATGTCATGGACACGACAGACAGTTCCTTACCAATAGATCTCAGCAAAAACAGCAAAAACATTGCTCTGGGCCAGACTTGATTGCTATCCTAACAATGAACTGGGACAATACCACTGACCTCAGAGAAGCTTCAACAGAATTATAACCATGTAACCAAAGAAAAATTTGGCTTTCCAGGCATATATATACAGATATTGTGACATGAATATGTGATAAACACAAGTAGGTTCCTGCCTTGTAGATTCATGTGGTCAAATAAGCACATAATAAGTCTTATTAGTAACTGCCTTATTTGCATGTCTATTTATGGTATTTATTTTTATACTTTAAATTAAAGTTAAATTTTGGACTTGGAAGTTACAGGAATTTGTACTCTTTCTGAAACTGGGCAGTCTGATGTCTTTATTTATATCCTCTGGAAACCCAACCACACCTTTATATAATGAAAAAAGCATTGGAAAGTTTAACTTTTCTGTGTAAGGAGCACAGAAAAAGGACCAATAACAAATATGCAAACAACACTCCACAGTACACTGTTGTTTATGCTTGAGTAACCTTGTGAAATTTCAAGTGAATTCTTTTTTGTCCTTGCAGTATTCTGGTTTCCAGCAGTCAGCTGACAGGTGTTTCATCTGTGGTCATTTGATAATGGAC
This sequence comes from Dicrurus megarhynchus, assembly GCA_013399195.1. Classification (NCBI taxonomy): domain Eukaryota; kingdom Metazoa; phylum Chordata; class Aves; order Passeriformes; family Dicruridae; genus Dicrurus; species Dicrurus megarhynchus. Next base: position 961,813 of record VXAD01013008.1, on the reverse strand, counting down.
ATGGTAAGTGATAATTGCTTAAGGAGAAAAAACTCCCACAGCTTTTTAGAAGAACACATCAAAAGCAAAATATATTCATATCCAATACTGTCTATTGTCATCTGGTAGTTTGCCTAGTGTGAGACTGGTATCAGAAAGAAGATCCACTGAGCCTTTTGTTGATTTTTTTCAAGGAAGTGCAGCTGGCATGGTACTGTACATGGTGCAGAGACACTGCTCTGCCTGTTTTCAGTGGGTGTTGAAAAGCAGACCCTCCAGCTCTTTCATCCCTTTTTGGGCTTCCCTGGACAGTGTATTTATAATCCTGTTGATGCTTCCTGCTCAGCAGTGTCATGGCTCTGCAGTGCTCCCTTGCTGTGAGGCATCAGTGCAGCTCTCTCAGCCTCTCTTTCCTGCACTCAAGCTGTGGCTTCTCATGTGTCTTCTGGATAAAGTCACTTCCTTGTCATTTTCTGTGGGTACTGATACTCTGGGGAGCAGGTTTGACCCAGACCTGTTCAGATCTGTGAAGCAGGATTAGCCTACAGCAGGTACCATCCATTCCAGATGTGCATGGGGTGGGGGACGCTCGGGGGGTCAGCATTCAGTTATAGGGCATTCAGAGGGAGACCGATACAGCTGGAGGTGTAAGACTACAGCTGAGGCAAAGAAATTAGGAATTTCTGGTTCACAGCATACCTCCCAGCATTTTCTAATGCTTATCATTAATTATCTTTGTTTGCCTGCTTACACTGGGAAGCATTACAATTGGAAAAGCTGTTTTGTACTCACTCAGAAGTCTGATCCTTCTACTGACAGACAGTGGTATTCCAGGTAGTGAATTGCAGCTGTTGAGTTCAACACAGTTTCCATAGTCTGTGCTAATTAGAAAGCCAGGCTAGTGAGTAAAAAGCCCTTCAATATCTAAGGAATTATGAAAACCTAGCAATAATATTACTTCCAACTTCTCATGGAGAATATAAAAGTGTATTTCCTTTGTTTGGCTGGTACATCTTGCCTTGTGATCTTGATAAGTATTCTCTACCCATTGACTTCAGAAATTATTTTCTCTCCTTTAAATTCTGTCACTTCTATTCTTTGTCATGTTAAATACCTTGACTGAGTCTCTAAATTGTTTTCTTACCCATGCTAATAATCAATATTTCTGGAACCAGGTGCTATATATTGAGTCCAGCTGCCCTTTCCATCCTTGTTAACTGATTTTTCAGATGAGATGGGGGAAAAAAGACACAGCCTTGCTGATGAATATGTAGCGTTATCTGGTGTAAAGCTGTGTGTTTACTATTTTCACCTTTATTGGCTCTTCATGTGCATTTTTCCTCTCTCTTGCTCTGTTGCAGATCCTGCAGGCTCTAGGGAAATCATATCATCCGGGCTGCTTCCGATGCGTCATCTGCAACGAGTGTCTGGATGGTGTGCCATTCACTGTAGACTCTGAAAATAAAATCTACTGTGTCAGAGACTACCACAAGTAAGGGCAGAATAAACAGCAGAGATGTTCCAAGCAACAAGCCTCTAATTTAGCTTTTCAGCTAGTTAGGAGTGCAGATTAGTAAAATAGCAACAGGCTTAGAAGTTTGAGGATGGGGCTAGACCCTAGAAATTCCTCCCCTCTCCTCTTATCCAGCTGTTGACTCCTGTGTAACTCCGATGAAGTCAAATAACCTCTGGGCTTCAGCTGCCCCTTCTGCAAAGCAGAGACAGTGAGAAATAGTGCTCCTGAAGTGTTCAGTGATGTACAAAATTAGTCTGCTTTAAGGTAAGCCTGTGAATGCCTGTGGAAATCAATGTGATTTACTTTTTGAGTAGTTGAAGGGCTGAATTTGACTTTTAAAGAATCGCCACTGAACCTGCAAAGCAAAACTTTTACCCAGTTCTAAATTAAACAACTGATAAATCCACTTTCAAAATCACTTCTTAGTTAGACAGTAAAATAAAATGGCTGTGGTCTTGGCTGGTAGTTATAATATTAAGGCTGCATACACTTTGTGTGTCCTTCTGGCTTGCTTTGGTCCTTGCTCCATTTTCTGAGCAGGGAGAGTATTAAGTGTTGCTCAGGCAGCCCTTGGAACTTTTCAGTGTTGTGCCAGGATTAGAGTTGTTACAATCCTGTTGCCAAGATTAGTGCCCGTGTATGCCATCATTATTCTGAAATAATGGATATTTCCTTGCAATTTAATTTAATGAATTATTGTATTATAAGGCCTTAAGAAGCTGGACAGTCATGTGGTATTTTCTCAGAAGTTTCCTGTCCTGAGGCTGCCACTTCTTTCAATGTATTTTTCTGGGGACAGCCCTCCTCAGTTCCTCCTCATTTTCTTTTCCAAATCTCTCAGTAAAAGCCAAGAATTTTATGGGGAATCTTGTATTTTTTCTGGCACTAAGTGTGAAATATAAGGTCTCTTTTTGCCTGATTGAGCAACATGTGCCAAGCATTACTTAAAATCAATGCTAAAATGAATTTATGATCTTGGGAAGCAAAGCTTTCCTGTGGGTAAGTTATTTACAGCTGCAGCTTTTCACGTTATCACTGAGAACATACCAGCCTCTCTTTTTGCGCTGATCCATAACTTGCCTTCAATTTCTTGTTGCTCTTCCAGAGTTTTAGCTCCAAAGTGTGCAGCGTGTGGACTTCCCATTCTGCCCTCTGAGGTGAGAGCCTTTTATTCCATATCCCCTCAGGGGAGGAGTGTCAGGCCTTGCTCTCTTTCACACTTGACCCTGAGTCAAGACAAATGTGCTTGTGGATGGGGAGAGATGGTTGCTTCCTCTGGAGTGCAACCCTTTGATCTAAGTTCATGCACTGTCCTTGAGATGTGACCCTTCTTTTGTTCAATAATGAAGCTTCTTCTTCCTTGGCCAGGCTGCTTTTTTCATCTCCTGCAGGATTATGCTGCTGCTAGTTTTATGTTCAGGAGAATTTTCCTTTATGTCAATAGATGTTGGTGATACTCCTGAATGTAACTCATTTTAATACTTGGAGGAGATGAATCTTGGGCAAAACTCATTTAAAATGCTGAAAAATGTGATCTATTGAAATTACCGAGTAATTAATTTGTGATTTCTGATAGATGTTACTGTTAAACAGGGAACATTTTTACATTTCTGGTGTCACATTTTAGAGGATATCTGCAGTCAGTCGATGATAAAGCTTTACTGTAAAAATAACTGCAAGTGGCAGAATTTATTTGTGGTCTCCAACCAGCTGCCCAAATGCATTTCCTCAACATTCATTCTGTTGCAGGAAGCAATCTACAGAGTGCATGTGTCTTATCCTGTTGTAAACCTTTGTACTTTCTGCTTTGCTCAAATGTGCACAGGGGTCTGACGAGACCATTCGGGTTGTGTCCATGGACAAGGATTACCATGTGGAATGTTATCACTGCGAGGTAGGTCAGCAGCTTTCTCAGGGAGCGGGCACTTAATAGTCATAATTGTTATTATTTTTTAGATGGAAATAAATCTCCTGCCTTCCAGCAGCAGTAGATGAGCAATTCAAACCTTGCAGTGTGAGACCCTTTCTGTCAGTGACTGAGAAATTTCCAGATTGAGGACAAAAGTTTTTGCAGCAAGGTGTTTCAGCTGTAATTTCATTTGCTATCCATAAAGTTGTGGGCAACAAGTTAATTATTGCTTTTCAATTTTGGCAGTTTATTCGTTAATGAAGGTGACTTAGTAAGGTCTATTGCTGCCTTTCAGAAGCCTCAAGCTCCAGATCACATTAGTGTATCTGATTTCCAAGTCAGATTGTTGAAAAATGCCGAGGTGGTGACTGATCCTGTGGGGTGTAAGTTACCTTCACTCTCATGGGAAATGAACGTGTCATTGGGGCTGGAGAAAGGATATGGCTGCACAAGAAAAACTTCCACGAGATGCCAGCTCTTAAAAACAATTTGGTCTCCATGCAGGGCTTCTCAGAAAGCCTCCATACTTCTGCATTGTGAATTAAAATAAATAGTTGTCTTTTCTCACTGTGCTTATAATGCAGTGAAAAGAGGCCCTGACTCCATGAGCTGATTTCACATCAGTACAATTGTAATGTGAAGAGGTGAATCCTACTTGACAGTGTAAGGAGACACGAGCATGTTTAAAATACAGAGGGTTGCACCTTACCAGGAGATAAAGCTTATTCAATAAAATTGCTTCAAACAAATTTGTACAAGGCTGTCCATCAAAATGCCTATGTCAGGTGTTTTTATTCTCATGGTACATGCTGGACCTATTAGGAAGGAGCTGTTTGCTGGGTGTCTTCTGTCCTTGTCACAAAATCACTTTCCTGGAAGCCAGACCCCAGTTGACACTGGAAGATGAACACAAGCTCTAATAGTTTGCACGGCATCTCTTTGCAGGACTGCGGGATGGAACTGAACGATGAAGACGGACATCGCTGCTACCCACTGGATGAACATTTGCTTTGTCACTCCTGTCACCTGAAACACATAGAGAGTGGCACAACCCCAGCAGCTGCCTACCAGCACCACTACTAGTCAGCGTGGCCAGCGTTGGAGAGCCGGGACAGAAGACTTGTTACATGATCTCCCTCTCCCCACCTTCAGCTGATTTCCTGTGCATGTTTTTCGCCAGTCAGCAACGTTCCTGTAAAAGGATATGAGAGATTTTTGCTGGATTCACAAAGTTTGTATGCTTGTGGGTTTCAGCTGCATCAAACCATGTCTACATGACCAAGAATGTGGCATGTTACCTAAACCAATCAGTTTACTTTTACGTGCCTTTTTCTGCCACCTGGAGATTCCTCTGGGCTCATTTTGAAAGATTCTCCAGTGAAAGCACAATTTGCTCTCGTGCCTATGAACTCGGATTGTGCCATGCACAATTAAAAAGCCAGAGGCTGGCTTGCCTGCCTTCCTGCCAGGGACATCCTGTCAGTCTATTGTTTCCTGAAAGCACATTTCATCAGGTTCCCTGAAGGACACCAACCTATTAGTACCAGTTTTTTAGACACTCTCTCTTTTAATTAATTCTTTACGAAAAGAAAAGGGTCTGTGCAAAATGGCACACTCAGACCTTTCAGTTAATTCCAGTATCAAGTCTGGCTGTAAAAGCACCAACTCTCCAAGCACAAACCAGGCAATGCTGTCTGGCAACTGGAGGCCAACATCCCATTTCAAACAGAACAAAAAACTGGAACAAGCTAGGCTAAGCTACTGCAATGACTTTGGGCCCAGGCTTGTGTGTCAGCATGACACACAGGGGCCAGTCTGCTGTGTCAGAGTCTGCATAGTGGATCACATTTGGAAAGGAAAGGTCGGGATGCTGAAAGTGTGGACATGGGGGAAATCCATCCTCATTCTTGCTTGCAGAGCTGCCTTTGGAAAAAAGCTCTCCATACACAGACAGTTGCCTGAGTTTTCCAGTTTGTCCTCACAGCTCAACCCTCAGCCTGGCTGTTCCTTTTCATGGTGTTTACCCAGCACAGAGCCATTTCATAGTGGTGCTTATTTAGAGCTTGGGGAGCAAACTCAGGATTGTTATGAAGGCTTTGTTACACAGGGATTTAGAGCCCAGCTCCACAACGTGAACTCATATAAGTATGTTGGCATAAACAGATTTGCTCCCATGAATAATAGCAGCTTATCTGAGCAAGGGGTTTGAGAGTTTGGCCCTTACTTTCCGTTCTGCTGAGAAAGCAGGAAGGCAGATTGTTTCTTTTCTTGACCCCGCCCTGCTTTATAGTCAAAGAAATCTGTTCCCCCATATGTGTTACATGTATGATAGGTGTGCCTGCAGTGCATGTTCTGTACCTACCAAAGCTGTGCAGCCCCTCATGTACTGGTACTTTTGTTTAACAAAAAGCTCTTAATTTAAAGCCTTGGATGCAGCTGGGGATCTTAACTACTCTTTCCGTCATTTTGTGTGGAAAATTAGTTAAATCCTCATGTATCTATGCTAAAGATGTAAACTCGGTTCTGACTGGCAAAGGATGGGATGACATTCTTGAAGATCTTTTTAGTGAGGAAACTACAATAAATTAGCTGAGCCACGGCACTGGGACTCCCAAAACGTGCCCATGCTGAAAATCCGTTATAGTTCAACTAAAACTCTTTTCCAGTAGCATGGATGTAGCTTGAACTTCACTCGATGTAGTCAGACAGCAACATGGACCCATCTGGAGCAGCACAGGTGTCAGGAAGCAGCAAGTTGCCTGTCTCTGCCTGTGCTAATAAATCATCTTGTCATTGCTGAAATGTGAAACTGCCCCAGCCTCAGGAGCTTGGTGGGTTTGGCATGGAGTTTCATGGTACCAGCTGACCATCCAGCCCTCTGCCCCATTCAGCCACAAGTGCCTCCCCCTGTTTCTGCTGCTCTTCAGGATGAGGATGGCAGCTGGAGGCTGGTCCTGCCTGGAAGCCATCCAGAGCTTTGGTGTAGCTTGGCTCTGTGGCACCATTTTTCCTGGGGACATGCATCCCTTCAGTGAGTGACTGAAAGCTCAAGGGAGGGCACTTTACCTCTGTGAAATATATCTTCTGAGAGTTTTACCTGTGATTTTAGAGGAGGTAAAATTGACCCCAAATATGTGAGCCCTCCTAGAGCCTTAAATTTAGCCTCCAAATGCTGGTTAGGAAAAGGATGGGAGCTGACACAAAATGTAAGCAGTGCTACATCCAAGCAAGATAGATGGAGGGCAACAACAGCCAGGGCAGATCCTGTAGTGCTCTCACCCCAGTGCACAACATCAGCTTGCGTCGTGCAGCACAGCTAGGCTGGAGCGGGGAGGGGGTGTTCAAGGTGTGACTGTGATCTTGGGACTGTCTGAAGGGGCAGAGGTGGAAAATAACACTAGCTCACAATCCCTAGTAAATAATTCAGATAGTCCCGGGCAGGTGGTTCTCCGCCCTGAGCTGCTTTTAGCAGCAAAGGCAATGAGATACCAAAGTGGTTTTTGAAGCTGGAAACACCACCCTTGGTCATCTGTTGCTGTCTCTGAGAGACCAGGTGCTATGTAGCTCATGCTTTTGCTACCTCTTGATTTTTTAGAGCAAGCCCTTGGGCACATTTTTTGGCCTTCATTTTGTAAAGATCTGGAAACACTAGTGGGACTGGTATTTTCTTTTCAAACTGCAGTTTAAACTTCTGTCTCACCATTGCAGCCTTCCCCACAACCTCAAAACAAGCAGAAGAGAAAGGGATGGGGAGAAGGACAATTTTCCTTCATGGAAAGCCTCAAGCGGGCAGTTTGTGGCAAGCTGTCTTGCAGGACCCCTCTTTGCATCACCAGAAAGTTTGGCCTCTGCTCCCACACAGTGTCTTCTGTCAGCCATCCTGTATCCCTCAGTGCTGGGGAAATTAAGGCTGCCCTACTTCCAGTTTTGAGGTCCCCTATAAATTATTAAATGCCAACACTCTCCTTTCCTGTATTTACAAAGAGCTGGAAATGACAGTGTGAAGCTCTTGAAAAAGGAGCCTGTGAGTTTGTGGTTTCGAAGCTACAGCACCTACTGCACTGCCCTGCACCCCTGTGTGTGCTAACTTGCACTGCTTCTATCTCTGGGAGTTTGAATTCATTTAAGCTCAGTATTATTTCTCCCAGGCTGTGAGTGTCTGAGTCCCTGTTGATTTTCCCCAGCTTGTCCCCAGCTCTGCAGCTGCCTGACAGTGGGTCTGGCATGGGGTGGGGGAGGAAGGGGCATCCTGCACAGGGGAGCCTTCTCCTCCTTCTGACCCTCCACCGGCCATCTGTGGAGGTGCAAACCCTCACTGCCTGCTTTCAGGCAGCTCCCCCAAAGGGAAAAATAGCTCTGGAGCTGGAGATGTGAGGCTTTTCGTCTCCTGCAGAGGAATTTCAGAAAACATGTTAAATTCCACCTATCTCCTGGCTGATACTCATTGGGTTTTGCTGTTCACATGAACCTTGTTGCCTTTTAATTGATTAAGATGCTATGAAAATGTGCTATGAAAAGCGAGTCTTGATTCCTCCCCCAGCAAGTTCTTCTGACTGGTTTTAGAGTAAGGAACCCTTGAAAGTCTCATTGTGCTGTTAATGAGTAACTCTCATGCAAATAGTTATTCAAGTGAATTCCCTGAAGCCTGCTTTCAGGAATCAGAGCTTAAAAGATTTTTTCATTCAGATCATGCTGTTAAATTTCTATTGCTTAGAATACAGAAACTCATTTAAATACGGATTTTTGCATAAGAGCCGGGAGAAAGCCCCAGCTACAGAAACAGCAGACATTTTTTGTGTAATTTAAAGTGTAAGAAACACCTGTGATCAAAGCAATTTAGGAAACTGCCCTGATGTTAAAACACGGGGAACAGCAGTTTCAAACACTCTGGTGAGGAGCATTTGAAAAGATCTGTGGCTCTTCAGTTTCTGAATTTCATCTGGGGGCTTTTAAAATGTTTTCCCAGTCTTTCAAAGTTTAAATGCTTTTTTTTTTGGGTAGATCTTTTTACTAGGAAGTGAATAGCTGCTTAGTCTGGAAATGGTGGAGTTTCATCAGCCATCAGGTATGATGTGGCAGCCTTGAAAGGTGGAAACTGGGCTTCCAAGAGCTGGCATGCATCTGGCTGGCCATTCCAAAGAAAGGGTTATCTCATTTTTTGGAAAAAAAGTCCCATGTGGGCCTTGACTACTTGCTGTATGCTCACTTTTGGGGTGATGTGTGCAGTTGTGTCTATGCATGTGGACACGTGGCACGTGCTGCCTGTGAGACACCTGCCTTTCACACCTCTGTGCCCGTGCCAAGTGCTTGTAGGTGCATTTTAAGCAACTTTCTGTGCATGAATGCAAGGACAAGTGGACCCAGGCTTCATCTCTGGGAAATACCGCTGGAGTCAGTACCTGCGGGCAGGGAAGGGCTATGACCAGATACACATCCCTTTCCCCCATCCTGTGAGTGCCTGTGCCACTGGGAGAAGCTGGGAAGGGGTTTGCATCTCTCATCATCACACAGCATTTGTGCGTTCATTTTCCTTTTCCATTTCTGTGTCCTGCTGCTCGCTGGCTGCAGTGGGCCTGGCTGTACTTACTGAAGCTGACTGGGCAGACATCTTCCTGTCTCAGAGAGCCTGGAACTGCTCACCCACCCTTTTCCTAAGGAGAAGCAAAGCTTTCCTGAGCAATAAAAATCCTTACCCTGCTTTCTTCCAGAAGTTGGTGTGGCAATATGCATCTGCAACCCACTCAGACACGACAGGAGATGGGAAGAAACTGTCCCCACATGTAAATACATGGCAAAGAGTCCTGTAAAGGCAGGAGTGCCCTGCGGCCCTGGTAGAGGGATGACTGGGATGCAGTTCCCAGCTCTGCCGGCACCAGCCCTCGTTCCCACGCAGCAGGTCTGCGGTGCGTGGCCAGGCAGGGACCCAGGCACACACAGCCAGGCTCTGGCTTTCTGGATCTGGAAAGCAAATCTAGAGCCTGGCTAACGATACTGAATGGTACTAATCACTTTATGTTTCCTTCAAAGCTCAGCTCCAGGAGAGAGTGTTTTAGGATTTGTGCTGGTGTAACTAACCTTAGCCTCCTGTGAACACAGCCCTTTTTTCTTCTGTGCTGTTAAGTATTTATAAAGAATGAAGACCAGTAGCAGAACAAAGCCACTGGCCTGTTGTGATTTCAGTGATTAAAGACAGTATCTTAAGCAACACTCAGAGTCAACTGTTTCCTAAATTCGCAATGATTGTCATTGCCCAGAGTCCATAGTGGGGTGAGTTATGCTGTGAAATGATGGTTTCCCAACCTCTTCCTTACTCCTGTCCCCCCACCTCAGTGCCTGAACTAGGGACTGGTGGGGAGAACCACCTCAGTGGGGTTCACTGAGAATTTCCAGTCCTTTGCAGGCAGCTGGTATTTGCTGCAGCTCCATTGGAGGGTGTCCTGCTCTGGCATCCTTCTGGGGAGACCCAGGTCCCAGGCTGAGGAGCTGGGGAGGGATGTGCTACATGTCAGAGCAGGCTCTGATCCCAGCATGGGAGTCTCCTTTGCAGCGTTGGTGGGGATGGCTTCCTTAGAGGGTTTTGGGTAGTGTTCCCACGGCTCTGGGAGTCATGGCAGCCACATGGTGCCCCTGCTATCAGGATGCCTCAGGCCAGAAGACTGGATGTTGGCCAAGCAGCACCACCATTTCAGCTTGGAGCTGTCAGCTGAAATTAAGCAAATAAATAGGAATAACTAAGTATAGTTCCCCCTCCTTGAGGCAAAAAGCTGCCCAAACCTGGGGCATGACACCCAACGAGCTGGATCTGGTGGGAAAATGGCCAGGAGGTACCCCAGGTTTGCTCCTTGCCAAGCAGCATGGCCTGGGGACGTCAGAAAGGGTGCCTGGGTGGACAGCAGTTGTCCCTGAGTTGGGGGACTGCCAAGGGTGGGAAGCCCTATAACACCACCCAAGCCTGGGAGGTTTGGAGACCCCCACATTGGGGGCATGAAGGCGGCAGCGTGCGCCTATGCAGAAGTGGGGGGCGCTGCAGGCAGCACCCTCTCCTCGAAGTACAAGAGAAAAAAGGAAAAACAGGAGAAGGGGAGAAAAAAAAAGGAGCAGCCGAGCCAGCCAGGAGTCGAACCTAGAATCTTCTGATCCGTAGTCAGACGCGTTATCCATTGCGCCACTGGCCCTGCTCGGTACAGCATCGCTGCCCCCGCACAGTTCAGCGCAGCTCTCTCGCGCTGGCTCAGCCAATGGTGGCGCTGCCGAGACGAGCCGGCCCCGCCCCCTGCTGCCATAGGCAGCGCCCCGCCCTAGGCTCGCCAGCGCGCCCGCGGAGGTTTGTCCCGAGCGGCGCTCCGTCGCTCCGGCCCAGGGACGCGTCAGTCGGCCAGGGAGGGAGAGGCCGGGTCGGAGCAGAGCTGGCGGCGGCCGGGGAGAGCCCGAGGGGACGGATGGCGACGGCGGCACCGGCGGGAACCACAGCAGCAGCGGCCTACGCCAGCCTGAAGCTGTGAGTGACCCCTTGGGACAGGGGTGATGCGGCTCTGGTACCTGCCGAAGGGGAAGGAAAGGGAAGGGAGGAGCCGCCGGTGGAGCGACGGTCGTCTGTCCCTTGCTGTCCCCTGCCCTCCCCTGGCCTGTCCTCTGCCCTTTCTGCCCATTTCGGCTCCCTCGCTCGCCCGGGTGACCGCGAAGGGCTTGGCCTGAGGCGGCAGCTGCGTGCGGGAGGGCGGGAGGAGGAGGAGGGAGGACTTTGGCCGCGGACACGGGTCCCCTGCCGCCGTCCATCCGATAGTGCTGCGGGCGGGCGGCTCCCGTGTCTGTGTCGCTTCCGTCCCGCGTGTGCAGGAGGTCAATGCCTGTGGGGCTTCCCTCGGCGTGAGGAGCCAGGGCTGCTTGCTGGTCGTAGAGTCTCCCTCTCCGGAGACATTCCAAACCCACGTGGACGCATTCCTCTGTCACCTGCTCTGGGTGACCCTACCTTGGCAGGGGGGTTGGACCGGATGATCTCCGGAGATCCCTTCCAACCCTAACAATTTTGTGATTCTGTCTTCCTGCTTGTAGGTGGCTGCTGTAGGGGCTCGGGCACTGTGTAAGGCTGTGTGTACGCAGCGCCGCTTGCCAGCAGAAGGTTCCCTAGGCGTGCTTGTCCATCGGTCTCTCGTGACACAAATGGGCTTTTTTTTGTGATGTGTGATGGTTTTGATGCTAGTTGATGACTGAACTTTGAGGGCTTTGAACTTTCGGGACTCTCTTGTGCAGTGCCAGCTGTGACTTTCCCAAATAAATTCTTCTAACGACCCAGTGTAATTTTTTTTGTTAAAACAAATATATTTTTTTAGGGGAAACTGTAACCCTTTGAATGTGTGCGTATTCCATGTGTTTGTTTGCTGCCTTTAATACAGTAGAAGAAGTTGCATAACTGAAAGCAGTGCAAAGTTAACACTGCAAGAGGCATTTCCGTTATAAACCCTCATACCGACCACTTCAAACTCCCAAGGATATTACTCTGAGCATGAGACTCTTCATGAGTGTCTGAAACCAAAAGTGAGTGTCTCTGTGTGTCCTAAAGGTGTTTCCAGGCTTTTGACCTCTAAACAGTAGCTGGAGGTTCCATAATTGAGTTAGTGATGTCATTTTCAGGCAGCAGTATCTGAAAGTGATTCTTAAGCCTGATTTAACTGTATGTTATGGTCTGTTAAATTTCATTTGATAGCCATCTTTTGGATTCAGAGCAAGCATACTTAGGTCTTTTGGAGGTCTGTATAAACAGTTTGCCATAATGCTGCTTCATGTTTCAAAGTCACTGGGCTTCTTATTTTGGTTAGGTAGTTATATGAGGGTCCACAGACCCTGGAGGTAATTGAGTATTGCTGAAGAGCAAGATCATCAGTGATGGCTGAAAGACTTTACTTGGCAGAAAGCTTTTTTTTCTTTTTTCACCTCTGTCACCTAAACAGTAGTTGTCTTTCTTTAAGCTGATCTTGTGATCTTTTTGCCTGCAGAGGAGCAAAGGTGAGTTTTGTGAGTAGCAGTTGTGTGACTTGTAGTACACAGTTGTTCTTACTGAGAATTTTTTCAAGTAAAAGCACTTTTCTAGGTATAGGCTAGTAAGAAATTCTCTCATTCAAAGTTTAATCTTAGCTAAAAGTAAGCTTTGATCTTTTTAGAACAAGGCTGTCTCAGATGTAGTTTAACATGAGTTTTTTCATAAACATGAAAACAGAATTGTTTTGTGTTCTGAAAAATGAGCCTTTTCTTTTGTCATTACACCAAGTTGTGATAATGGCTGCAGACTGTCTATTAAACGTTTGAAGATATAGGGACATAACTTGATGAGTCAAACCTACCTAAGGGCAAAGGAGAATATTCTTATGAAAAATCCAGGCTAGACTTCAGTTTGGGGATTTAGTGGTGGCAGTGTTTGGGTTTGGATTTTTTAACTGGCTACTCATTCTCAAGATGAGGTCGGATTCTGCAACTGTACCTCTTCTGGGTAGTCTGGTGGCCCTGTATGGAGCTTCTCTGACTGCAGTGCTCTGCAGGGCCCCATCCTGTACATCCAGCCACTGGTTCTAGCTCTCAACGCAAACCTCTGGTGTTCTCCACCTTATCAAAAGTAGTGGTTCACACCCTTTGTGCTTTGACCAGTGACATCAGTCAAGTTCAGGTGACACCAGTAAAAGTGCTGATGTCTGGCATTTGTGCTACTTATGGAACTGATTGAGTGACACCAACAGTTATCGGGGAAAACTGGGAACCTGAAAACTGCTGTCCACAGTTGTCATCTGTGTCATTGCTATACTTAATTAACTACTTCTGATAGCCTCAGGAATAAATTGTAAAATTCAAACAGCTATTGCAGGTATTGCATTCACACAACTGGAAGTGGAGTTGCCAGTCCAGTTAATATATAAAAACTGATTGTTAAAGCTGTCTGCAGAATAGAGAAAATTCTGGCTGTTGTTTTGGCTCAGTTAAAATAATATTTTTTTCATTTGTGCTTGGATGAAGACTTATCTTGCTGATAGCCTTCTCGTGTCCTGTGGGTCCATGACACTAGCTGTGTTTCAAATTTAACTCCTCCTACCCGTAGTTATGTTGCTTCACGTGCATTGTGAAAGTACTTGTCAGTCTTCAGTAGCTACTGCACTTGAGCGCAGTGCGTTCCACTTGTGCGTGTTTGCGCGACGTCTAAAAGGGTATTTTGGTTTGAATAACACTTCCAGAAAGAGCAGCTACAAATCTTTTTCTTCTTGCTCCACCTAAGTGGCTCTCATGGTAAAGCTGGTAAAGCTCAGGGATGTTGGTGGAGCAGGACATTAATTTCTGCAGTAAATTATTTTCATCTAGAGTGAAACTTCACTGGAAATAGACATTATGTATCTAAGCCTTTAATAAATGACTTTTCTGTTTTGTTTTTAAATGGTATTTTCATTAGTGTTTTCTAAATCCTGGGGTTTTTCTCCCTGCAATGACTACTCCTCTATGGGAGATGTTCCAAATCCTTGAGATGTTTCTGCTCAAGGAGTAATATTTATGGGAGACATATAATTAGCACACCTGCTCACCTAGAAAATCTGGAATCTCTGGAGTGCTGAAACCACCAGTGTGTTAGCTCTGTTACTTAACATACTGTTGGGACTCTGCATAAACCAACATCTTTCCTGTATCACTGCAGACCAGTTTGCTGTGCTCAAGATACCAAATGCATCTCTATGCAGTACAGGGTGTGCTTTTGGCTTGCTTTATTACAGTATTCAGAGGCTGACATCAAAGAGTTTCCTGCATTAGAGCAATGTTCAGTATTTATGGTGAAATAATCAATTACTGAAGTAAGGGTTTGGCTGTTGAGGCCTAGAAGGCTTAAGTAATATTGAGTGAAGTACTATCTTTAGTGGCCATTAGGGCATGATGGGTCCTCTTTCATGCTGTATCTGAACACAGGAATATTCCTATCTGTAAGATCAGCCTAATTAAAATATGGGATGCAACTGTGCATCATCTGTATTATACACAATGCTGCTTTATAATGTAACTAAGGAAGTGAAACTTCACAACAAATACACAAACAGAAGAAATACTATCTCACTTACCTGTAAATGAGTGACTTTACACTTGGTGTAAGCAATAGTGGTTTGTTCCTTTTTTGTTTTTTTTTTTAATATTTCTGTTATGTTGGGAATCAATACTTTTTTTCCCACAACTTTGAATAGTAGGAATGAAGTCTACTGAGTTGCTTTATCTCTTAGCAGCAATCCACACAGTTTCAGTTGGAGAAGATTATCAAAATGAAATCCAAGTCACCTTCAGTAATATTTTAAATGGGAATTTGGTGATTGCAGTTCTTCAATATTTCTCCTTCTCTTAAGTAATGTGAGTTATACTATCAATGTAAAATATTTGCGTTTATCACTTCCTTTGTTCTTTAGCAATACCGAGAAATAGTTTGTTATAATGGTTGTAAGTTTTCCTTTGTTTAAAAAAAAGGGAATAAAAGGACTCCAATTTTGTGAAGATTTGACATGCTGTTAAGTTGTAAGGGGAGCAAGATACTGGTGGTGAGAGTTGTTGATGTCTTGTAAGGTTCTAGACAGCAGTGACAATGTAGCTGAGGAGAAGGCAGGCTCCAACTGTCAAATATGAAGCTTATACAAAAACAGAATGTGGCCTGCTGTATGAAAACCAGTTCTAAACATAACTACAGACGCTTTAGCCTTCTAAAAAATACTGCTTTCCTTATTATTTTTGATATAATACTGGCACTTAGACTTTCATCTGTCCTTATTTCATTAAAAGAATAGAATGAATCTGCAGATTTCTAGTCATGAATGATCATTTCTTCACTATTTAATATCTCCTTGTCAGATCAGTAAAATTAGCATGTGTGCTATCTGTCTAAGCTTGTGATAGACATACAGGCTTGCTAGTGAGTACAGTTTGGAGATTAACCTGTTCATGCAGTGTTCATCAGCTTCCTTTCTGAAAGACAAGTGAGAGGCAATCATCTTGACTATAGCGATTTTACGATAGAAAAGGTCATCTAAGTGAGAATGAAACTACTAGTCTAGTTCTGGTAATTGGTAAAGTTGTAAATCAGCACTTGGGCTTGGAACTGCTTTGAGTCTTGGCCTCTTCCTCAGCTATATTTATTTTAGGAAATGCTGAACTTCTTGCACAAATGAAGCAAGGACTAAGTGAATCATCTTTTTGTTGAAAATTTTGAAAAGCACTAATTATCCCACTTCTTCTGAAGCATGGATTTAGTATCTTGCAGGGCCTTAGGCTTTCCAGTTTGTGTTGCACAGTTGTATTTAAGGCAGTTTTTAAAAGTGATCCCAAAAGTGTAGTATTTTTTCAAGTTCTGTCAACTTTGTAGATTGGTAACTTGATTTCTTCTTGCCCCTGTCTCCCCCCTCACTCAAGACATCCGAAAGAGTCAACAATTCTGTTTCAGAGTGCTGCAACCTGCCGAAGCCTTTTTGATCTGTTGAGCTGAAAACAGGGATGACTTGTCTTGCATTCTCTGTGACACTTTTGTCACCAAGTTTGGCTCTGGAGAGGACCGTGGGAAGGAGGACTTTGAATGAATGCGAAACATAAATTTTTATCTTTGCTTAAACTATAGACGTTGTGTAAGAGGAGATAAAGGTGATAAAGGTGTTAAAAGGGTGATGGTAGTGGCAGGAGATAATGTGGTGAAGGATTTGAGAGAAATGCTAGGGTCTGATCTAGCAAAGTGGGGTCTGTGACACACACAGAGA
This sequence comes from Dicrurus megarhynchus, assembly GCA_013399195.1. NCBI lineage: Eukaryota > Metazoa > Chordata > Aves > Passeriformes > Dicruridae > Dicrurus > Dicrurus megarhynchus. Next base: position 945,657 of record VXAD01013008.1, on the reverse strand, counting down.
CCAAGCATCGTTTGCAGTGGCAGCCTTAATTCCCTCAGTTTTCTTTTCAGTTTGGGGATATTGAGAATAAAAGACTTCTTGTTCTTCAGGGAGAAATTGTTATTCTTGTGTGTGGTAAAGAAAACATTTGTTTATATGACAATTATTTGACATTTGTAAGCTTCTTCTCAGTTAGTTAAAAACAGGCTTTAACCAATATGCATGAATCTCCGTGCTGAGACTGTAGTAGTGTCATGGCCATGTTGCACTTCATAATGTAAGGAGCAGCTTTTAAAAATACTGATCGTGGATGGAAATGCTCTTTGTGCTCTGTCCGGTCAGTGTAGATGTCTTGTCCATGTTGTGCTCTTCATACAGAGTATTCAAAAACTTAAACTATAGCTCCTAACACTTTTTTGGAGACTGTTCAACTTGATAGTTTAACGTATTTTCTTCAACTCGTTTTGATTGAGATACTCAGATTCAGTAAGATTGCAAGAGAATACAATTGCATAAGCATCTGTGTTAATGGCACAAGAGGTCCAATATTAAACTTTGTCGATTCTCTTCACAGCTGTTTTTGTAGCTGGACTCTTGTGTGTCAACTGACATCCCAGAGAAAGATGAATGTTCAACTAAACCAACGGAAGATAAGCTGCAGCTTTCTCTTGCGGAAAAAATGCCTCCTGTTGCTTCCTGCCAGCTAGCAATAGGTTTCTGACTGCATCTTAAATAGTATATCCTGTTTTCTTTTTTGATGCTTTAACAAACTGAGGGTTTGTAGATGTCTTTAAGCTTGTCTTGCCCCTCTTCTGTCTGTGTAAGCTTTTTTTGCCATAAAACCAGCTCATATTATTGCTGTGAAACTCCTCTAAAAAGCTGGGGGTGCGCATGTGCACTTCATCAGAAACAGAAGCAATGAAAGCAAAGTAGGTGTTTTAAGGCTTCCGTGTTCAGTGAACTGCATGTCTGTATTTCTTACTCTGATGTTTTTGTTTTCAAAGATAAAGCATTTAATATGTGTACATGAAAGATTTAAGTATGCTGGTTTACAAAGGAAATGCTGTAGATGTGTTTCCCATTTTAGGACCCATAAACCAATTTTCCTGTAATGAAGTTAAATTACATGATGAACACTTAACTATTAATTGCTTTACAATTGGTTGTGTTATGTTGTTTGGTGGATTTTTTCAGTTCAGTATTTGTTCTCCTCTGGCTTTCCTCTTAATTTCCCAGTGAGGTTGTGGAACCACCATCCTTCGTGAGAGTCAAAACACACCCTAAGAAACAGGGTTTAACTTAGAAGTTGAATGAACTTTTGAATTGGCCCTGCTTTAAGTGGGTGGAAAGTAGGGTCTTCTAGACCTCTTTTTAAGGACTCTGTTGTTAATCTTGGGTGTCCCCTGGAGTGGATCTATCACTCCCCTCCTCACCTGGATAGGGGAGAGAAAATAAAAGGAACAACTCTTGGGTCAAGATAAGGGCAGGGAGAGATCACTCAGCTATCACAGTCACTGGCAAAACAGAATCAACTTGGGGAAATTAATTTAATTTATTAACAGTCAAATCAGGGTAGCATAATGAGAAATAAAGCCAAACCTTAACATCTTCCCCTCACCCCTCCCTTCTTTCTCAACTCCACTCCTAATTTTCTCTACCACATTCATCTCCCCCCTCAGCACAGGGAGACTGGGAATGGGGTTTGTGGTCAGTTCATCACGCTTTGTCTCTGTTGCTGCTTCCCCAGTGGAAGGACTCCTTCCCCTGCTCCAGCATGTGGTCCCTCTCCCAGAGACAGTTCTCCACAAACTTCTCCAAAGTGGGTTCTTCCCCACAGACTGCAGTTCTTCATGAACTGTTGTAGCATGGGTCCCTTCCACAGAGTGCAGTCCTTCAGGAACAGACTGTTCCAGCATGGTTTCCCAGAAGGGTCATAAGTCCTGCCAGGAGCCTGTTCCAGCACAGGCTTCCCGTGGGGTCAGAGCCTCACAGAATCACAGAATATTCTGAGTTGGAAGGGAACCACAAGGATCATCAAGTTCATCTGTTAAGTGAATGGCCCATATGAGAATCAAACCCATGACCTTGGTGTTACTAGCACCATGTTCTAACCAGCATCTCCCTGCTCTGTCGTGTCCCTCCAAGGGCTGCAGGTGGATCTCTGCTCTGCTGTGGACCTCCACAGGCTGCAGGTGGATCTCTGCTCTGCCATGAACCTCCATGGGCTGCAGAGGGACAGCCTTGCCTCACTGGTCTTCACCAGGGGCTGCAGGGGAATTTCTGCTCCAGCTCCTGGAGGACCTGCTGCCCCTCCTTTGGCACTGACCTTGGTGTCTGCACAGTTGTTTGTGTCACATGTTCTCACTCCTCTCCCCAGCTGCAGTTGCTGTTGTGCTGGGCTTTTTCCCCTTTTTAAATACATTATCCCAGAGATGCTGCCACCATCATTGATGGGCTGGGCCTTGGCCAGCAGTGGGTCTGTCAGATACAGGGGGCTTCCAGCAGCTTCTCACAGAAGCCAGTCCTGTAGCCCCCCTCTGCTACCTGGCCATCACAGTCGTCTGATCTAAATTAGGGTTCTAATTCAGCTTTCTGAAGGATTAAAAAAAATAAAAAATGTATAGAAATGCAAGATCTATTTAGGGAGAAGGAGCCTAAAAATAGCTACCCTGTTACCAGAACAAGAATTTTAAAACTCTGACCCCGTGTCTTGTCAAGCCTTAAACTAAGAAAAATCACTGTAAGAGTCAAGAACACTAGTTTAAGAGTGTTTGGGGTGTTTTGTTAGTTTGCTGAGCATTTCCTGTGTAGGGCTACAAGTCATTTCTGCATAACTCTCCTACCAATGCACAGTGTAACATGTCTGGCTGCTTGGAAGTATCTCAATTGGTGTGTTTTTAAGGATTTTAATGGGTGTATTTTTTTACTTCTAAAAACTGTTTATGACTGACTTTGGGTTTTGTGCTGGTTTTGAAGGGAAGGAAGGGAAAGATGGCAATGAAGTCTGAACAAGAAGTCAGTGTGCGACTTGTCTGGTGGGGAGGATACATGTTATGATGTGTGTATCATGTAGACCTGGCTAACAAGTCTGGGAAATGGTAGTGTTAAGACACCTGCTTCAATAAATTACTGCCACTTGAACTTTTCCATTTCTACTGTGTTGTTTCCAGTGGATTGTTGCAATACTTAAAACACTAATGTGAAGCAGGTGTGTTTATCATTTCATACATTACTTTTATGTTTATTAGACTTGCATTAAGCATGTGGTCTGATGTGTTAGGAAGTTTTTGGTTTAGAAAACTTCTGATTTTGTGTTGGGTTTTGGTTTATGTCAGATATGGTCCAAGCTTACAGGAATTAGAGTGGACCACTATGTACACAAAGTCACTTTCATATCTTTACCTTATGGTAATAAAAAAGGATTAAGATTGTTAAACAGGCCGTGAATTTTGCAATAACTGATAAACTGGATTTACTTTTTGTTTTTCTTTTTTCCACACTTCAAGGTCAGTGGCTGTTGGGAAGCAATCCAGTGAGAATTTTATTTTGCAGCTGAAATAGGGTGTAAAATTGATTGCCCCGTCTTCAGGTGGTAAAGAATAAACAAAACCAAAGTAAGTTTTACTAAACTAATTCCTTTTTCCTATCTGTTCTCTTAAAGGCATATAACGCCAGAGAAGTTCTATGTGGAAGCCTGTGATGATGGAGCAGATGATGTGCTTGCTATTGATAGAGTCTCCACAGAAGTCACTCTTACAGGTAACTCTCCTCACCAGTATTTCTCAGTACAGTCTTCTCTGTCTTTTCGGTCTGTTTTGCTCTAGGAGTCCAAGAAGATCTTCAGAACCTTACTGAGATGATACTGACAATTGTTTTTATTTGTAGTAACTGTTTAAAACAGTGCTTTGTATTCTGTTATGCAGAGCTTTGTTTCAAATGCCTTTTCACTGTGGGTAACCAGGGTGATAGTGCTTGCCTGTTTTTTGGTGAGACTGTCCATCACAACAGGGGAAGCCGACTCATCCAAGCTAGTTGGGGTTGGTGCTAGAAGTTCAAGATCAAACAGGGGAAGGATTGAACACTGGGGTTCTTCAGCTTTTCCAAATTGTCCCAGTGCTGTCTTTTGTATAAAACTGAAACCTGACTTTTCATAAAGCCTCTAGAAATAGCAACACTAAAAAACCCATGCTGTAAATTTTGTTCTGTGTTGCAAATCCGGATTCAAATGTCAGTGGGAGTAGTCTTAAGCCTGTTGATGTCTTGAAAATTTTAGTTTCATTTTTTAAAGAATGTGAAACAAAGAACTTTGATTAAATAACAGTAAAATAGAGGCAGTGGGAGACTTCCCTTTTGATACTTTAGGAGTTTGGCACCAAAGTATTGCTAATCTCCAAACAGACAGAAATGCTACAGTAGTAGTAATATAAAAGCAGTCATTCTCTCTCTTTTATTAGGCTTCTTGTATACTTCATGTAAGAGCAGTGTGCCCATCCCACTAATACTTTTGGAATTGTAGTATATTGTTTCAATTTCTCCTGCAAAACTGTCCCTTCAAAATTGTAAAGATTGTTATCCCAAGTGTTTTGTTAGTCTAAATCTCTGTCACTACTGGTGTTTTATCAGATGAACCTGCAAGATGTTTAAAGCAAAGGAAGATTGAAGGGTTACCTTTCTCAGTTTTCTGAGTTTTGGGAAAATGCCTCATTCTAGGAGATGTTTTGGGTTTCTTTAGATTTTTCTAATATCCCTTCTGTTGTTTTAGAAGTGTAGGTAGATGAAACTTACACATGCTAAGACTTTCAATTGATACTTGGATACTTTTTGGATCTTGGATCTCTTGGTATGTTGTTTGGAATACTGTGTCCCTTGCCACATGTATGCTACTGTTGGTAGTTTCGCAGAGATAGCCTAGGTCTTGTGAGACAGGAGTAGACCAAGGCTCAGAAGAAGCAAACAGACCTGGGAGGCACAAGCACTTATGGTTTGGTTGTCTTTTAGGTCTTCCTGGCTTCAAAGCAAAGCTTCTGGAAGCTGGCAGGACAATATATTGTTGAGGGGCCTACTTGCTATACTATCATGTAAATAGGCTTGAATTTATTCAATTAGATGACTACTTTGATTAAACACGAGAAATTGGTTAGAAATTGGGTTAGAATTCCAGATCCTCCTCCCAAACATCCATGAGGCTTTGAAATTCTGATGCTTTGTTTCTTGTACTTAACACTGTAGCAAAACTTGATTTAACCAGGAAGGGTGGAGAAACCTAGTTTTAATAGTGTTCCAATACAGTCATGAAAGAAGCAGTCTGAAATTCTGATGTTCTTTTCTTCTGCTTTTCAGTTAAAAAAGATGTTCCCCCTTCAGCTGTTACAAGGCCTATATTTGGTATTTTGGGAACAATCCGATTGGTGGCAGGTAAGGAGAACAGAACTGTGCTCTTTAAAAATACGTAGACAAAATAGATTGCTAAAGAAGCTCTAAAGGCAAAAATAGTATTTGCAAGTGTCTGAGGTTGCACTTTCTTCCGAATGATAGGTTTTCCTTGTGGCTTGTAGAGGATGGAGACATCCAAATCTAATTTATCATGAATGTTTGTGTAACTCTTAAATCAGGAGGTGCTCTAAAGGTAGGGTTGACTGGCAGTTGTTTGAGTTTTAAGGAAGGCATTTCAAACGAGTGCAAAGAACCTTATCTACTTATTCTTTGTAACTGTTTTAATCTTAGCTGCAGGATTTGGTGCAACAGTCAAGTGTTGCATTGTGAAGCTTGACTTTAATTCAATAATCATGGTACACAAATAGCTGAGAGTGACAGGGTGATAGACAAGTAGATGCAGCTGTTCAAGTAATGATTGTGTTGCAACTTCCCTACAAATACGAAGAAAATCCAACTTGAAAAGGAAAAGGGCAGATGGGACCAATTCTAAATTTAGGGAGTTTTAGGAAAATGTAAGAATAAGTTGTCCAGTTTTTCTAAGTGTCTCAGTGGTCAGATCTAAGCAGCCACTGCCATGAATAAACCTGATGTATAAAGTGTAAGCTTTCAGGAAAGGGAGCATTGCTGCTCCAACAATCCTTTTTGTAGATTTTGGTAGAGTTTGAGACTGAAGTAGTCTGAAAAATGATGTAATAACCAGAATACCTACTGAATGAATCTCCATGTGTAGAAAGGATGAAAGATCACTCAATGAAGTATTCCCAACTGAGGCAGAGGGTGATTGTGTTGAATGCAGTGGCTTCTGACAGGATCTTAAATCTGCTGAATTTTCTATCCCCATATTCTAAAGAATTGTGGTCTTGCAGAGTAAGAGCAATGTAGTGGATACATGTGTCTTAGGGACTTGAACAGCACTGACTGTTTTAAAACTGAGCTGCCCCAAAGGGCGATTTTCACCACTTACAGGCTTAGTAATGATTACAGTTCATCTGACTGAATATTAAATAAAATATAGAATATGTAACTCTCTTAAAAGCTTGGGGTTTTTTCATTCTACCCTCTAGAGCTTTGCACTGAGTGTTAGTATACAGCTGTGAAAGTAAAGATGTTATCAGTTAAATTAAATGTTTAGCAAGTGTTATTAGGCAGTTCACTGCTGTCAGCTGTAAAAGCAGCCCTGTATCTAGCAATACAGCATCTTTAACAAATATAAACATTTTTTGCCTATTGCACTATTAAGAGTAAACTTTTCCTTCAAAAACAAGATAATACTGAAATACACTATGCTTAGAAATAAGGCTATGTTGTGGTCACCAGCAAGTGTAAATTAATTGCTCTGAGTGAACTATCCATGATTATGGGGTGGATTTTTTGCTTTGTTACTTAAGCAACCAGGGAAATAGCAAACTTCCTGTCTTAAATTGCTAAAAGACACCCAAATCTCTTCTTTCGGTTAGGAAAAATATTTTTTCATGATAAGTTGAATAGTCTTTTTGGCTTTTGAAGCCTGATTCCTTTCATGTATTTTGGACTTGCGCTGTGCTTTTGTAACCACGTTCAAGAGGATTGGCCTCTTTTTGAGTTAGTTAGCAAACCTGAAGACTTTCAGACTGTCTCTGATCAGAAGTAAGAGTAGGTGACACTTTATCTTGTCCACTTTTTTTGAAATTCCTTAAACTTAATGAGTAGCTCAAGCTCTCTGAGCATAGAGAAGTGGGTGGCTTAGCAAGTACATATTGCTTTTGCTCCAGCCCTGTGTGCTTTTGCTACATTTAAGAACATAAAATCCTGTTGGTTTCAGTTTTCTGATACGGTTTTAGGCTGCTTTTCTTAATATATGCAGCTCTCTATTTTTTTTTTAACTTTATTCTTTCTGATTTACAGGCACGTATCTTATTGTAATAACAAAAAAGAAAAAAGTAGGTGAGATTTTCAGTCATGCAATCTGGAAGGCAACAGATTTTGATATCCTCTCCTACAAAAAGACCATGCTGCACTTAACTGATATTCAGGTAGGTACATTGATTAGGGGAGTGTGGAGGAATGTTATTGTAGGTTAATGTTCATTGCCACAGGACCTAATTTGATGAAGCTATTAATGCAACTTAGAATATAATTTTATGGATGTGCATTTTTGCTTCTCTTAGGATGGTACACCCTTACTAATGCTTCTGTTAAGTCTTTCTCACACGTTTACTCTTCTGACAGCCCCTACAATAAACTGCATTGCTGTCATCTTATCTGTCTTGCTTTCTTTATGGATTTGTTCAATTACATAGTTACCCAGCAGGGAAGAATTGACTTTTTTTTTTTTGAAGGACGGAAAGGTGGAAGATTTTTTAAAACAGATATGTAGTGGATTGATAAAAAGCAGGTCAGGGTGTCTAACCAATGGAGCAGGAAGGGAATCTGTTGCTTTTTCAAGAAAGGAATGAGGTTAATCAGAATTTGAACCAGATTATAAGTGTCTAGATAACTATTCTTTTGTCTTGCCATCTTGCCTTTTTTTTTTTTTTTTTGACTGAATGGTTTTCAGGGAAACTAACAGCTTCCCTTTTGCTTGCAAGTTGTTAGAACTAGTTTAACATCAGTAGCTATTTACCTCACAGGAATACTGTTCTCTGCTCTCCACTGTTGTTGCAGAATTTGGTTGCAGTGTGCTAACTGCAAGTTATTAGTGAACTGGTATCAGAATTGCACTCTCAAGCTTTCCTTCTTGTATGGTAATTTCTGGATGATGTCATGCATTGCTAGAGCACTAGCAAAATTCATCTCATCACTTCAAAAAGTAGTGGTAGCTTACAAGAGTAAAATATTTTGATAGTAGTATATGACAGCTCTTCTATTCTTTCCTCATCTCAACAGTTGCAGGACAATAAAGTATTTTTATCAATGCTTAACCATGTCTTGAGTGTGGATGGGTTTTACTTCTCAACAACCTATGACCTAACACACACCCTGCAACGGCTGGCCAACACGAGCCCAGAGTTCCAGGAGATGAGCCTTCTAGAGAGGGTAAGGATTCGAGTTTGCTTTGTGTCTGTGTCTTGGAAATTGTCAGTCACTTTTATGCAGATGATGTTTAAATGATGTCAGTGTTTTATCCAAGCTATTATGGGTTGTGTCTGACCACACTGGTCCGCACAAGTCTCGTAGTTTGTGAGCAGTATCACGTTCTAGGGATCTGTTCTGATGTGATGTCACACTTCCAGGTCAGTAGTTGGAAGTACTTTCTACAGTCTATTTTAAATGGATTTTGAAAAATCCAAAATAAATGAAATTTTGCCTCCAATTTAATATTGAACACTTCTAATTACAATAAGAAGGAGCTAAGCAGAAAAATTGTGAGAAAGCAAGTAATTCCTTTTGCCTGGAATGGGGGGAGGAATCCAAAGTGGAATAAATTGTACTTGTGTTCATATTCTTTTCCAGGATAACTTGGAATAGAACTGTGGGTTTTATGGCTGTCAGTCTTGGGATGTTGTATTCTGTCTTAAAGTATTCCAATTCTTTGTGTGAAGCATGAATTTAGTATGCTGCTTTTGTCTTCAAGACGACAGCCAAATGCAACTTGAGCTTGAAATTCTCTTGTGTCTATATTGACGGGTTTTTGTTTTGGTTTGGTTTTTTAATATTGGAAAAAATGTTTACATTTGGGGATTGTCTTGCGTCATCAAGTGCTGCTCTGGCGGTGCTCTTGCCAGGGAGAGCAAGGACACAAAAGGTTTGGTTTGCCTTAAAATTGTGTCACTTCAGAAGGTTGTTTGAAAGGTAAAGTACAGTAAAAAGGCATCAGTTTCAAGTAAATTCAGATCTTGGATGGTTAAGATTATTTCAGTGTAATTTCATATGCCCATGGCTGCAGTATAATGGCTTATCAAAAGGATGGTGGCAATTTTGAACATCTGCAGCTTGCCTCTGCAGGAGAAGTCTGGTCTGTGTTCGTGTGGGTGTTTTTGTTTGATATTTGTGTTTGTTGTTTTTTCACAGTACTGGTAGAAGGAAACAACCCCAATATAGGGGCACCGAAGCATTACGTTCTGCAGCTCAGTTGTTAATGGTCTAGAAGTGTCAGGCAACACCCTTAAGAATACTTAAAAGAACAGTTCTGTCCAATGTTTTAGATTTCTAGTTGAGAATAGGAAGGCTACTGATGAAAGAAGGGAACTTCATCTCCATTTGTACCTGTTCACCTAAACTGGTGTGACACATGGATACTATGATACTGCCTTTATGTTGAATTAAACAGAACTGACCGTCTCTAAAAGCATGTTGGCTTTTTTCTTGCTGTAGGCAGATCCACGGTTTGTATGGAATGGACACCTTCTGAGAGAATTTATTGCTCAACCAGAGGTAAACACTTCATAATAATTAGGTTAATAGAGAACAAATATACTTTTGCTGTAAGTATGCAACAGTTTTTTGTAATTCTGTCTCTTTCAGACAGCCAGAATCTAGTATAACGTGGCTATTCATCATCTAGTTTAGCACAGTGAGTCTTCTGCTTTCAAACTTCCAACTTTGTCAATGTCCTCAGTAGTACTTCTAGAAAGCTAATTTTTTGGAAGTGTCTGTATTTGAAGATACTGTGCTGTGAAGATACCTGCTCATATAAACTAAAGGGGAAGTTACACAGCACAACATATGCTTCTCAAGCATTTTGAAGCTTAGCTACTTATTTATTTTTGAGTATTGGTAAGGTCCAGTTCATCACTTTTTTTTCTAAGACTGTCTCACATCATTCTCCATGAGTGCAGTTTAAATTCCATTTTCGTAGTGAATAGATCTTAAAGCTAGTAATTAAGAGTAAGACTGACTGTTTAGATTCTTTCAGTTTATTTCAAATGAAGATTAGCACAATGTAATCTTTTAATTCATTTAGTCCGGCAAATACAAGTGCATGACCATGAGCCACAACTTAATGGCCAGGCTGTCTAAGCTCCTTCCTACTGGAGACATCCTCTGTCTGTTAAACTCCTTGAATTGCCTGCACTACAGCAGCCTCCTCTCTCCATCAGTACTTTGCATTTATCAAAGCAAATGACGCAAGGCTTCCATTTCTGCCTCGGTAACCTGTGGAGACGTGATGTTACTTTAGACAGCACTGTTCCAAAAGGCTGGATTGTGCAGCGCTTCTGGAATGCGGAGATATGAATTAGAGAAGGGCTGTTGTGCATATTCCAGGGGCATCTGACTGGGTGTAAAGTTTGCATAGTGCTGTGCAAATAAAGCTTGGGAAATGAGAGAGAAGCTGTGGTGGGAACAGCAAAGGAAAGCCAAGTGTGGCTGGTTAGTGAAAACAGGCGAAGGGGACAAAACAGAGAAGCTGAAAAGGGAGAGAACTAGTTTTTTAAGCTACGCTTCCCCTCACATTGATTACAGGTGGCTTGATGCAGGAACAGTTTTAGGGAATGAAGTGTGGGATTTCTGACTTCTAGTATTAGAGAACTTGAAAATTTTCTTGGAAGATTAAGTTATTCAGGAATGGCAGGTTAGGAAAAAACCTGGAACAAGCATTTTGAGTATTAATCACAATAAAAATATATCTTACTGAAGGCTTCTGTAACTACTATCTCTGCATATGTCCTACTGTGAAGGTAAAGCAAACACACCATGTCAAAAGATTTTCAGCAAGTATTGCTTTATATCTGGCATGTTTGTAGGAGAGTAAATGCTATGTATAGGGAGGACAAAGCAGCTTGCTTTTTGTCCAGGCTGCTTAATTAGGATTAGACTTTCACCTTTTTCATCCTGCTAATGAGGATTGCATATGTTGCTGTTTTCCCTGAACTTCTTTTCTCAGAAAGGAATGTTTCACCCTAAACAAAAAGTAAATGATATAAAGTATATAAAACTATCACAAAACCCTTAGGCAAAGCATAGTCACTTACTTATCTTTTCTGGCTACTAGTGTTTAATATTTTTGACATGTATTTGTATGTTTCAGATCCATAGGTTTGCTACGCCAGTGATGCATGGATGTATCCTTTTGTGTTGTAAAACTGAGTGCTGGATATGGGTAGTCCAATAGCAAAATGGCTGCTGCTGAGGCTGCTCTGTTACATTGGCAATTAGAACACAGAGCACAATGTGAGAAATAAGTTATAGGTTGCTCTTATATGGGTGTTACATATAAGTGTAATTATATGTATGTATATGTAATTATATGTATAATTATATGCTCTTATATGGGTGTTTGATAGCACACTCGTGTGTTAACGCCCTTGAATATTCTGCTTTGAAGGCTTAATGTATTTAATTTTACAGGCATGGTTTGCATAACCGTCTTTCAGTGGGAAGGTTAAAATTAATATGGCAAATGCTCTTACATCATCTTCAGTACTTTTTTGTCTTGCTATAAGGATGTGTTTACTTTAGATACAAAATGAGGGAGAACAGTTTTGACTTGAAGGAGTGCTTATGGATGTTTCTGTTGATGATTAAAAGGATAAAAAGTTCTTCTGAAGGCTCATGGGATGCTTCTCTGAGGCAGCTGCTTTTTCTGCACCAACACTTTGGGTAACAGCCTTTATAGCAAAGCAGTCATGAGTTTATTTTTGAGAAGGGATGAATGCTGCAAGAGAGCTGAATGCTTTCTGGAGGCACTGTGTGATCACCAGTAAGTCCCAGGTAGATGCTTCTGGACAGTGTGAAAAGGACTGGCAAGAGTGGACAGAGCAACTCGTGCCATGTCCTGCTTTGTTCCTCTGTTGTAAAGGCCTCTCAGGTGTGTGCAGGGAATGGTTTCCAGATGGAATCAGTTTATCTGGTAGGACTGTCAGCAGCTGGCAGATCTCCAGTCCTTCTTTCCTGTGACTTCATTTAATGGAAAATGCTGTGGGAGTAAGCAGAGAGACAAAGGGAAGATAGCAAAAGGGAACTGTCGATACATCCTAATCCTTATCCTGCTAGTTGTGGGTAAATTGCAATTAACAACTGGCAGACTGCAATTAACATCTTCCTCATTCCTGTTTTTTCACTATATAAATAATTAGTGTAAGTAGTGTTTGGTTAAATTAGAATTACAGCAAAACCTTAGAGAACTCAAGAATTTGAAGAAACTGGATTTCTAGCAGTAAAAATGCTAGGAAGAGCCCTAAGCAGAACTGTTACAGTGCCAGTAGTAGATATTTCAATAATATCAAAGGTTCCTTCCCCCCACTCCCCCATATAAACCCCCATATATTTTTTTCAACTATGTGTACTGGGCTTCTATTCCTTCAGTGATGAGAAATAATGGACTTGGATACCTAAAGCCCTAAACTATGTTTTGTATTTCCCTTGCTGCTCCAAAGCAAAAGCCCTTCTAAAGAACAGTAAATTCTGTCTTGTCCTTTTCTGTGTATGTGGAAGTTGCTAATAGCAAGTTGTCATTTTAAGTGAGGACAGATTGCCAGCAGAAAATAGGCTGACAATTGCTAAGCAGGTAAGGTTAGAGGTAACCTTTCTTGCAGAATACTGTTGGTTGTACAAATGTTGAATTAAAGGATGGAGGACCTGACAGTAATTTTCCAGAAAACAGAGGAATGGGTATTTTTCAGCCTTAATTTATGAATTGTGAGAACGTTCTGGATGGGGTCAATTCGTATTATATTTTTTGGGTTGTTTACAAACAATATTGGCATAAATACAAACAGAAATCAAGATGACTTGTGTGAAATCAGTGTGTTCTTTGACATAGCTGAGGTGCTCGTGTGACGCAGCTGTTTTATGTCCTGTTTGAATCATAGATGCAGAACCTAAATTTTACTTGAGACAAAGTATCTAGATTCCTCAAAAAGAAGACTGCAGTACACTAATTAAACCATTTTGATCTTTTGCTTGCTTTAAAGTGGTAGGTTTCAGTTTTTAGGGGCAAAGCATGAAAGCTGGTAAATCTACCCTGAGAAATTTTTCGTGAGTGCTTGTCTCCATTAGACTTGGTAGCTTACTGCAGTCCAAATAAGTGCCATTATAAGCAGCACAAAATAAGACTAAAACTGAAACTAGTTGTCATTTTCCCTGTTTGTTGGTTAGTCCCAGGTGCATTTGGCAGGGTCTGCAACCTGGGCAGGAAACCATTCTTGTGTAAGAAGCTCACACTGGAGTCTTGGTGTGTGTTCATTCTCTTTTTTCTTCACATGGATTTGAAAGCCAGTTGATTTTACTGCTAGTTCTGGTATTTGTAGATGTGATGTATGTTGCACTTATGGGTGCAAAGTATATACACCCCAAGATATTTACTCTTCTAAAATCCTGGAAAAAATTTTGAAGAGGTATTTTTTTAAGTAGTTGTTAATTTTTAAAAGCAATAAAAGCAATAGGGACAAGAAACTGATAGGGTAGTTTAATGAAATTATGGATGAGATGGATTCTTAATTTTTAATTAGGACCATAAAACCCAGAATAGTCTTCTTCAAACTCACATTTTCTCAAAATTACAGCAGTTTTAATGTCTGTTCATCAGTGACATCACCATAGTGTTGTTTTGCGATGTGCATATGGATCCTAATATTGTTACCGTCCCTCAAGTCTAATGTTCAACTGTTGCTGGGGTGAGAATGTTTACAGATTTATTTGAATGTAGTCTCCTGGTTCCTTGGTGTTTCCTACCTGTTGATGTATAAAAATATCCTAATGAAATGTTGGGGTTTTTCCTTAGTGTTGTTCATCAGTTATCACTATGCACTCTTGTTCTATTAATGGCAAGTGTTTTGACTGGCTGCTTGTTTCCAGAAGAAGCTGTTTCAGGGCTGGCGTACGCTACTATGTAAGAGGTAAAAGAGAAAATTGATTTATTTCAAAAATAATGTGTATTCCATCTGCACGTGTGAGTTACCTTTGAGTAATTGCTATATAATGGCTTACAAAAAAAAATTGCTTAGTTTGTCTTAAGGTTCTTCCTCCAAAGAAAATATTAGGAACTGAAGCATTTTCTGATATTTATTAAAAGTGACTCTTCTTTATGTCTCTAAGACATAACTGCAAAAATTTTGTAGTGATTTTCAACACGTGACTTTTCATTGGTGTTAAATGCAAGTGTGTAATAGCCCTTTAGGTCTAGCAGTAAATCCAGCTAAGAACATCATTGGTGCTGGCAGGGGAGCCCTGAGTGCTGTTCTCTAATTGTTTCAAGTTAAAAAGCAAACAGGGAAATGAATTTAAATTACTTTCTCTGTTCTTAGTCCCAACATACATGCTTTTAAAGAAATTAGTCTGTTTCTGCAGTACCATTGCTGCAGAACTGTGAATATTTTGGTGTCAGAGCACTGGTATTTTATTTCATATTAAACTGATAATTTCCAGTGCTAGAAATATCAAAATGTGTTAACTTGAAGAAGCACAGTTCTTCTTAAATTTGGTGCAGATCATGTTAAGCTTTTACCAAGGGTGTGTTTAATTTTACATTGTCAGGCAGCTCTGTGCTTCCTGTGAGGACTTAAAGGGGAAGGGAAGGAAGCCTTTTGCTGATGTACTGTCACTGTTCTGCAGGCAGGCTGAGTTGGCTAACAAGGTCTTTTTCCTACACAGGTATTGATTCAGAAGGGCACGCTGCTAACTTTGTTGAGACAGAACAAATTGTGCATTACAAGGGGAGCAAAGCATCCTTTGTTCAGGTAAAGTCACTGTAAGGAACATAGATACATAGATAGCTCTGTGTTCTTAAATATAGATTGTATATGAGATATGCAAATAAAACTAAACAGAGTGAATTAGTTTAACAAAATAAACCAGTCTGTTTTATTTTTAAATGTCAAATGAGTTTTGTAAATTCTGCTGTTTAAAACCATTTCCATTTTTTTTTTGCAGACTCGTGGATCTATTCCTTTTTTCTGGTCTCAAAGACCAAACCTCAAGTATAAACCAAAGCCACAGATCAGCAAGTCAGTAAATCATGTATGTGAGTGTTTGTGTCCTGGGTTTTTAACATGTTATTGGGCTCATGTTTGTGTGATAGAGTAGCAAACTGTAATCAGAAGACTAAAAATCAGCAATACTGGATTGAGCTTTATTCTTTAAAATAACAAGAAACCTTGTACTTCTCATCATGAATTCAAAGGCTGAAAAAAAATGCGGACATCAATGGGGGTAGTTTCTCTTTGGATCCAGTTTGCAACAGTTTTAGTAGCTGTACAATACTCCTTATCTGCAGCATGTTTAATGAGGAGAACTGAATGGACTGGGAGGAGGAAAGTAGAAATGTATTGGCACAATAGAGAACATCAGTTATAAGAATCATCAAAAAGATTATAATGGAGATTTCTTGTAAAGCACAGACCTTAATAGTAGTGTACCTCTGTCAACACATTTCCTTTCTCTTCTAGATGGATGGCTTCCAAAGACATTTTGACTCACAAATAATTAGCTATGGAAAGCAAATGATTGTCAACTTGGTATGCTTTCACTTGTTCTTCCTGAAAAAGCTGTTGTTCTTTTAAGCAGGCTTTTGAGTAATTCTGTCTCTGTTTTCCCATTTCCCAGGTTAACCAAAAAGGCTCAGAGAAGCCTCTTGAGCAAACCTTTTCGAAAATGGTGAACAGCATGGCAAATGGAATGGTCAGGTACGTGTAACATGAAGTGATACATTCTGTGTTACAAGTTAAGCATTGCCTCTGAGACCCACAGAGTGGTCAGTTCTTTGGGGGCCTTTACCAACCCTCTGATTTGTTGCATTTTATGTTTATGAAGTAACTTGCTAAGAGAGGAGACAGGCAGAATAAAGAAGAAAATTCAGAGGCAATGGTAATGCCAGTATTGGAGTCTTAGTATGCAATGGAGGTTTTCTGCGTTTTAGGAAAAAGAAAATCATGCCCTGTAGAGCTAGCTTCTGGCAAAAGGGCTTGGTTACATTGCAAACTTAGTGAGGGAGGGCTGAGTGTGAGCAAAACAGGATGGAACAGTAAGGGGAACAAGTTATTTAAATGCCTGGAGCTCAGTGTAACAAAGGGCCAGGAGTGGAGAATGCACTTGGATTATGAGAAATTCCATGTCTTTGTGGGAATACTGAGTGCAGTACGCAATTTTACAGTCTGTCTGTGCTTGCTTTCATTAACTTCTGGAGGTAGGGCTTGCATCCAACTCGCACAGATATTTGCCCCTCTACCTTATCCTTAAAAGTACTGTGCCATGTTTTTTTATTCTGTGCATATTTGCTATAAAGTCATCTGGTGGAAACAAAGATGTGAAATTATGTGAAGGTGCATTTTGGTGATGTTCTGTGTATGTTCAAAAGTGGTGTTTGACAGCCCCATTTTACTATTGCTACCAAAATCCACTTTCTTTGTTAATTGTTTTTGATGGTCTTTACCTGCAAGAGTCAAACTTGAGTCTTCAGTTACTTGTTTCAGTGTGTATAGACCATCTTTCTTCATGCATAGTCCTGAAATCTTGTCAAATAACTTTTGGGTTATGAGTGCTTGAGGGGAGGAATGTAATGCCCTTTAATTCACAGCAAACGTATACATTCAAATATTTAATTAATCAAGCACCAGTCATTTAGAGCACTTCTTGCCAGAAATTGGCTGTTAAAATTTTGTTCCAAGTCAGTAGCTGCTTAATTTTCTTACAAGAGTTAGGCTAGCTGCTTAAACAGAACCTGTCTCAGGTTTCTAGAGAGTTATCGAGGGAATTATGCCAGCAAAGAATGTTGGATTTCAGCACCTGTGTCTAGTTCAAAGTGAACAGAGAATGAAAGAATCCTGGTGGGGGAAAAAAAAAGGCATTAAATAAGATTGATATCCCTTCTGTGCTTTCTGGAGGAAAGATATTAGCCAGAACATAGAATGGAACATAGAACTTGGAACTGAATTGTCTGCTTCCCCAGACTAGTGACATTTTGTAAATAATTTTAAATGGTGTCACCATTCACACTAAGGGTGCAGCAGCAGATTACAGAGCACTGACAAAATCTACAGATGTGCTGAAAGTCATCTCTAAAGAAAAACAAATCCTCTGTCACTACCTGTTTTATAGATCAGCCTTTTCCTGTAGGGTTTTCTGTAACCTTCACTGCAGTACATATGTAATCTGAAAAGATGCTTCTCTCTGAACAGATACGTGGCGTTTGACTTCCATAAAGAGTGCAGTCGGATGAGGTGGGATCGGCTTCAGATTTTGATGGATCAACTAGCAGAACAGCAAGATGAGTTCAGGTAAGGCTCTCCAGTTCTTTCACTTCTGTGCTGTTAAAATGAGAGCACTTCCTCCAAGTTTCTATTGTCTTGCATTAAGGCACAGCAGTACAGACATGTAATCTTCTATGAAGATGCATTTGTGTGCATTAGTGTTTCCATATCTTTGGTGTCTAGCTGATGCCATCTGCAAGGTTAGAGACATGGTAAGGGGGTAAGATGTAGAGCCCGTGTTACTTCTCAATAAAGTGGGTCTGAGAATTGCAGCAACCCTGAGTTGTGACAAGAGCTGCCTTTGTAAGGCTGGGTAAAAGGTTAGACAAAGAAATGAGCATGCATACAGCTGGAGCTATTTAGGAGAAAGTCTCCTTACATTGTATTTTTCTTTCATCCAGTAGTAATTCCAGGTGGTGTTGACAGCAAACTGTTTTGCCACGTAGTGTAAAACACTGGGTGTTCCTTCCACAGGCATTTGTAAAAATGTTTTCTCTAACACGCACATTATTGTGGCTCCAGACCTTGCACTGGCATTGTTAGCCCTTGCTAACATAAGTAACCCAAATGGAAACAAATTCTCATTTTCTTTAGTCATACAAAAATACACAAAATGTCCAACTCAATTTAATTCTTTAGTCCCACAAGTGTTTTTGGTGGTAGCTACTTGTAGACATGTGGATTGCTAGGGAAATAGTGTACTTTGTTCTGCTTTTCTGATTTCTTCCTTCCTGTTCCTGAAGTCTTGTGCCTAAAGCACAAAGCAGATCAGCTAAAACATTACAAAGCTAGCAGTAGTAAAGTCTATCCTAACAAAATAAAATGAGGTAAGGTGTGGACTAGAACAGGAGTCTTCTTAATGAAGTCTCTTACCTGGAGTGATGGCTATGGGAATGATATAAATTAATCAGATTGTAGTTAATATTCTGTCCACCACAAAAAAAAAGGCCTTAAAAACTCATAAAGACCTAGTGAATGAATTGACTTTGAGCACCTCAAATAAGGAGAAATAAGATTGTAGGTTTTTCCTACACAGCAAGGATCCTTTATTCTCAGAATTAATACTGAATCCTATAACTTCTTTACTGTCAGCTACCATTGGAGGCGTAGAAAATAACCAGGTTTCCTTGAAATGAAAAAAAAAAGCTATTCATCTCTAAAACAAGATACAAAATTGAAGACTCTTTCTCAAGATTAGGCTGGCTCTAACTTAACTTGTTTTATTTCATCTGTAATGACTATTGCTTAAATAGGAACAGAAAAGTCAGAAGTTTTGTACCCCCTAGGGAGGTAAACAACTCTTACTTTCTGCAGGCTAAATCCAGTTGTGGAAGATCTGTCAAAAAGGAGAGCTGTGTTTGTGGAGGTTTTTTTTGTTAGTTTTTTGATTTTTTGGAGCAACTATAAGCATTTAAGAACAGACATTTCTAGCTAATTAGGATAATAACAAACTGTCTTATCCTAATATCAGTTGTAGGCAAAACTCCGGGGGGAAAAGGAAGATTTCACAGGTATTATTGTCTCCTTTAGTCTGCAACAATGTAAAACATGGTTTTACAAAACTAGTTCAAGAATGATGAAAATGGCTCTTAAAAAGACAACACAAGGTTAATCAGAGTAAATTCATGTGCTTCCAAGGCTCCTAATTGTAGAATTACATCACTCTAGACTTGATTGTCTTAAAATGCTCAACAGTGGATCATATGCTAGTCAACATTCAGAGTTCATAATTACATATTGGAGTAACTTAATCTATAGATTATGATCTGTAAATCTGTAGACAACTGAAGCTTTATGCTGTGGCAGGACAGGCATAGTTCTGTCCCATTCACACATCCAGTTGCTAAGTAGATTGGAATAATTGTTTTTCCAGCTCAGTATTGCAATGCATGTGTGCAATCCAACACTTAAAATGAGCTGTTTGTTATCAACTACTGGAAACACCTGGTTTAGTGGATTAAAAAGATTGAGGTAACAATTAGCATATGCAAGAGGGAATATCTGGTTCTCCCACATGTTCACATAATGGAGAGAATGGCATGTGACAGTAGCAGATTTTTCCGTATTTTCCAAGCGGCCTTAAAAAAATCTGAGTACCTTCCTGGAAGAATTGTGCCTGACAACTTAGGTGTCTTTCATTGCTGACTGGATTGAACTGGGTGACCAGTTATAAACAAATCTGGTTACTTCTGCTGTTAGGCTCTGCTAATGATCTTTGTATCTGTGGAGCTGGGACACTAAAATAACTGGGAAAAAAAATACAAGTCCCTGATTTTGCACCAGAAGCTGCTCTTCCCAGTGGCATATAACTCAATATTGCTGGTTGGCTTTCTGAATGTGAGTGAATACTGCCCTGAGATTGCTCAATGTTCATCCACTGATGCTGTTTTCCAGCATGGGAAGAATTCAGGAAGGCATCAAAGTTCGAAGACATGGCTGAGAACTCATCAAATGCTCAGGACAATTGTGTTTTGGTTGCTAGGGATATTTACTTGTGAAAACATGTGGTTTATATGGACTGTTATCTCTAAATACATGTGTTGTATGTGTTAGTTACTTTCTAGTTGACTCGGAGGGTAAAATTGTGACTCAGCAGGAAGGAACGTTCCGCAGTAACTGCATGGACTGCCTGGATCGGACTAACGTGATCCAGAGCTTGTTAGCACGCAGGTCTCTCCAGGCCCAGCTTCAGGTAATTGTTTTACTCTTCTTTAACAAGCTGGAAGAGGAGAGAGGCTTTCCATTTGGAATGGAAATGTAATTTGAACACTCAGGAAGAGCTTGCATAGTGGAGTTACTGTACTACTTATTTTAGCTGCATTGACTAGGTTAAAGTTTGATAAATACAGCTTTTTCTGAAAGCAAATCCTAATTTTTCTATCAAACCCCTAGCGAGTCTCAATGTGCCTTTTGTTTCAGAGACTAGGTGTTCTGCATGTGGGACAGAGAATTGAAGAGCAGGCAGAGTTTGAGAAAATCTACAAAAATGGTAGGCTGTTTACAGAGTTCAAACAATGACTTTTTCTCTGAAGAGAGTATATAACTTCCTTAATATTTCTTATTGTTTTCCTATTCACAGCATGGGCTGATAACGCTAATGCTTGTGCCAAACAATATGCTGGAACTGGTGCCTTAAAGACGGATTACACAAGGCAAGTCAGCCTTTCTTGTAGGGGCCTTCTGGGTTTTTGGGCAAGTCTGGGATTTTCTTTGAGTCCTCATATCTAAGAAAGTTATTGATCTGGGACTTAGGACATAAATGTGTTTTTTGCAATGGTTCAGTTGGTAAAAAGTCAGACTAAAATCTCCAGAACGTTGTTCTTTGTGTTCATGTGAAAGTAAAGGCTGTGTGGAAATGAAAACCAAGGCAGTGTACCATGAAGACGCACATTTATATTGTGTGATGGAAAGAAGTGTCATTTTATTTTCTAATTTTGTTACAAGTATGTATGGTAATAATGCAGAGCTAGATAAATGTATTCCTGTGCTGGTGTTTGTTTCATGTAGTACACATCTGGATATAATGACAGAATGTAAATCTGAAATTATAGTCCTGAGTTTATACATCTATTTTAAATATTTTTCACAATTTCTTTTTGCAGAACTGGGAAGAGAACTCAGTGGGGCTTAATAATGGATGGCTGGAACTCATTAATACGTTATTACAAAAACAACTTTTCTGATGGATTTAGACAAGTAAGTTAAGCTTTTAACCATGGGGAAGTGTATTTGATAAACATTGCTGTGCATTCTAACTCTTGCCCTCCCTTTCTCTTCCAGGATGCAATTGATCTTTTTCTTGGAAATTATTCAGTGGATGAAGTAGAACCTGCTAGTCCTTTACATGTCAAGAAGGATTGGAAGTTCTTAGCTGTGAGTATGGAGACTTTATTTGTCATACAAGAAACACAACTGTTCAGTTACTGGCTTCATTGCCTAAGCAGGACTTGTCTGTTAGTCATGAAGCATCCCTGTAATCTGGTAATGTGTCTATGATACCTGCTTATAGGATTAAACCCAGACCATTCCCTTGCCAGAAAATGGAGTGTCCTTGAGGTATTGGAAAAACTGCTGCTTGCTTTTCTTAAAATATGCTTCACCACGTGGAAAGGGGGAAATTCTGCTACTCACTATCAACGGCTGTTTCCTTTAGCACAAGAATCTTGTGAAGTTCTTTTCTCACACCTCATACAGAAGCATAGACTGTAACACAAAAACCCACTTTTTTCGTTTTTCTCACCCTTCCCTTTCTATTTTGAAATGGGATTTGGGAACATAAGGGGTTTAACTGGTGTATTTTTTTTTTTTTTAAACAAAGCATAAACCTCAACCTCTCTTTTAATGCACAGGAGGTGTATTTAATTCTCAACACAGCTATTGAATACACTCTTGCAAGTTTTGTAGCTATCCAAATTTTTATTTGTACCTGAATGTGGGTGAATTGAGAATTAAAGCAAGTTCATTGCAAAGCAAGTAAATAGCTTTAAAATACAACTCATCTTAAAGGAAATTGAGGAACATATGTACTGCTGCATCAAGTGATTATTCTTTTTCTCTTTCCTCAGTTGCCTATTATTATGGTGGTTGCTTTCTCCATGTGCATTATTTGTTTGCTAATGGCTGGTAAGTCACTATTGAGTTTAATTTTATAAAACTGGCTTGTTTCTCTGTGAACCTTGTGTAAATGGTTACCAGTAACTGTTCAGTATAGAATTGCTTCTCAGTCATTCTAAAGGGTGCTTGAGTGTGGCTCTGGAGACTGAGGTTTAGCGCTGTATAATTAATGTGGAAAAAACTGAGGTGCTATAGAAAACAATGTTAAAACTCATGTGGAAGTCAATTAAGGGACTGTTAATTGTCCCCAAATTTAGATGCACCTTGGTAGAGCTGTAGTTTTATTGTAGGCTGGATGAAGCCCCAGAGGAATACCTGTCTAATTTTGGGCAGAAAGATAGTTCAGAACTGTCAGATACAGGCATAAGCCTGGTTCTGATAGATGTCCCTTTAGTCTAATGTGTTGGGAGTGGGTTTTGCCTTCTGCTTTTGCCTTGAATTTTCTAGCATTAGTGCCAGTAGAGTTCTTGACTGACTTCTGTAGATCTCTGTTCAATATGTTCCAAGAACTATGTGGCAAATACAAGTTTTCCAAGGTAAGGAAACAGAAAAAGATCTGTGAAAGACTTCTGATTTTGTTTGACATAGGAAGTGTCATTTCAAGATCTCTGAGGGAGAGCTTGAAATATTTGCATTTGTACTAAAGTAAAACTCTCTGGTAACTGGAGATAATGAGCTAAAAGGTTTATCTGACTCTTCTTCACAGGTGATACATGGACTGAGACACTGGCCTATGTGCTCTTCTGGGGAAGTGCCAGCTTTGGAACTTTTGCTATCATCCTTTACAATGGCAAAGATTTTGTAGATGCACCCAAGCTGGTCCAGAAGGAGAAGATGGACTGAATTTGTGTGTGTGGAAAGCGGCTTGGTACTGAGGATTCTTCAAGCCACACTTGGAGTCTCTACTGACCTGCTTTCCACACCAAATAATGCTCTTATGAACATTCTTCCTTGGCAATGGGGGGGTTGGGGTAAGGAAACCGTGTCCTGTGGTGGTGGTAGCTTTCAACTGAGACCTGACTTGACAGTCTTAGTTGCAATGGTCTTTGGAATATTGCATTAGTGGACAGGGCTCCACTCTTACTGGAGTAATGCAAAGACAAAAGCCAGCTTTTTGGTGTCTGGAATGTTTTGGAGCTTAAGTGGACTGCTTAAGCTCATGCTCCACCTGGGCTGGTTCAGCTGGTTTTTTGGTCTTGACAGGAGAGAGCTTTGATGCTGTTCATGTCTCAAAATACCCAAATGCTGAAGCATTAACAATGGAACATCTGATAGTGGTCTCTGAACAAATATGGCTTCATACCAATAAAAAGTCTAGGTCCAGACTTACAGCTGGATTACATTTGTTGTGATAAAGTCTGTGTTAAGGAGTCCTTCGTGCATATTTGTGTGTGGATTCTTTTCACTAAATATGAAAGATTTTTGAATCCTAATGCTATTCTAAAATGAGGTTTTTGTCCTGTCTTGTTAATCTAGAACTGATGCAATATTCTGCTAATCATTGTTTGGGTGAAAGGGCAGTATAATTGGATGTTCCTGAAGTTGCAAATGTCTTGCACTGTTTCAATACTACAGTCTCCATATGAAAATCCAGTAGTTAGCGAGTTAAAATGTAGAATTTTCTTTCTAAAGATGTAAATGAAATCAAAGAATGTAAAAGTCCTTTGCAGTGTTTATTCAACCTTCCTTATGCTAACGTTCCAAAGTACTTCATTACTTTAAGAATGGGTCACAACATAAAAGGTGAACTTCATATTGTTTTGCTAGTCAGCTGCTTCTGTCCTTGGTTATATTGAAATAATTTATGAAAGAAGGAATAACAGCCTGAGGAGAGAGCATTAAGTCTAAACTCTCTATTTCTACTTGGGAGCAGCAGCTTGCTTTTCATGCATGATACTGTAACACACTCTTTTAAGAAAAAAAAGGAGGAAAAAAAAAAGCTGCAGACTAATTTGTGCTGGTTAATGTGTGTCTTTAAATTTAGTGCTTCCAAGCTGTATAAAAATAAGGACCAATTTTAAACTATTTTGTCACTTATTTTATATGGTTTGTTCAAAACCAGACATGGAACTTGCTTAAGGCGCTGTGCATTGTTTAATATTTCCTGTAAGTACAGCTGTATATTCAGATTGCAAGTATAAAATTTAAAGGGGGGGAAGGGACAAACATGTAGAATACTACTAGGCCTAGCACAGGTGTCACTATTGAAGCTAAACACAAAACACTGATACTCCAGTGTTCCCTTGTGTTATGACTGAAAATATGTACAGATTCTTTTTTTTTTTTCTTTTGCAACTGTTCATTTTAACCTTGACTGTTTCTGGAGGCCTCTCTGGGTTTTGTGTAAACATAACCTGTTCATGAGCACTAGTACTTGCAAAGTATCCATTTGCATCTAGATGCTGTAATGGAAAAATACCAGTTGGTGGTTAACTGGAAAATCCTCCTAACTTAAAAT
Organism: Dicrurus megarhynchus; assembly: GCA_013399195.1. Taxonomy (NCBI): domain Eukaryota; kingdom Metazoa; phylum Chordata; class Aves; order Passeriformes; family Dicruridae; genus Dicrurus; species Dicrurus megarhynchus. The sequence continues at coordinate 921,066 of VXAD01013008.1, read as the reverse complement.
TTTCAAAGGTGAACTCCCTCATGGGCACAAAGTACAAGAACATCATAGATTCAATGTTTGAAAGCAGTGGTTCTGGTGGCTCACTGGCAGGTGGAGTTTGAAACTTGGCTCAGTTGTCTTGCAGTCTAGAACTAAGTTGTTGCATCTTTGGTGAAGAACTTGTTGCAGCAAAGACCAAACTTGAATTGCTAACATAAAAGGTTTGTAAGACATAGAATAATGTAGGTTTTAGAAGTTGGAAGGCACCTGTATTTCAGTGGTTTGCAAAGAGTCTGTATTTCTAAAATCACAAATGGTGTAATACCCCTAAATGACAATAAAATGTTCAACTTTTCTAGATGTACTGTCTGTGGTGCATTTTGTGCTTTGGAGCAGACTGTTCCCTAATTGTTCCTTAGGAGCTGTTTCACACCTGACGGATGCTTCAGTTTTGTGTCTGCTCATTGCAGGTGGGGATCTTCCTGTGCTGTGCTCAGACAGCGATGATCTCACGCAGTGCCTGATGTCAGTCTGTGCTGTGTGATGTTCCACTCTTTGCTGCCGTGGCTGGATCTCAGTTGGAGAGCTACTGTGGCTGGAGTGCTCCAGTGCTGCATCCCAGGTGTCACCTCTGCTCAGGGCCAATGGTTCTTTGCCTCTTTCTTCACAAGGGCACTTCAGAGTCCTATTGACCATACAAAGAGGGGAAAATTCAAGCTGTCCTTACCTTTTCCCTCTTACCTTCACTAGGTGAACAGACTGACACCATACCCAGAAAGTTGTTACTATTACAGTTCTGAATGCTGATGCTGTAACTTTTTTCACAATAAATTAGTGCTTTACAGGTTCTAGGCCTTGGACTTTTCTTTTTGTAAAGCTCAAAGCAGGTTTAAAATGAAGTAGTCTACTTTTTTTTTCCTTTTCTAAAATGTATTTTTAATTAAGGAAGGCAAGCTGGCAGTTGTAAAACCTTACAAAAAGCCTGTCCTCCCCGCTCATTTCTATCTGCTCCTCTCCCACCATCCACATCTTCCCACCGTGCCTATCCCTCTTTTCCATCCCCCATCCTCATCTCTTACTCCCTCTATTCCCCGATCCCCTTTTCCCCGCCCTCTCCCCCCAGGGGCGGGACCAGGCACTGCCCGGCGCTCGCGGCTGGTCCGCCGGGCCGCTAGGGGACGCTGTCACAGCCGCTCCCGCCCGTCGATCGCCGNGCGGATGGAGGCGGATTGCCCGCGCCCGGCCGCGGCGGCAGCGCCGGGCGAGCCCGCCCGCTTAGGGCCGCCCTGCGCTCTCCCTCCACCGCGGACGGGAGCGGCCCGGGATGAGGCCGGGATGGGCCCGGCGGGAGCGGCCTAGGATGGGCTGGGCCGGGCCGGGGGGGAGGCCTCGCTGTGCTGGGTCGCGCTCCCGCCCCGGGGCCTGCGCGGGTCGCTCGGCACAGCGCTCCCTTTTTGGAGGGAAGGCCCCCGGCCTGGAGTAGCGTTGGCTTCCCGGGATTGTAACGACTTGTAAAATGGTTCCTTCTTTGTACAATAATGGCTGTTTCGCCTGGAAGTAGATGCTGGATCCGGCAGTGTGTCACTCAGGCGTCCCAGCTCCCGGTGGCTGGGCAGGAGGTGGAATGTGTCATTAAACATCCCCAGCAGAATCCATGAGCGCCGTCTTTGGGAGCTCAGGATGTGGAACTGCTTGGTGCTGCCTGTCGAACACGTACGGGTTTATGTGGAAGTGAACGGGTTTGGGTTTTTTTAAACGCGTTTTTAATTCCCAGGTTTCTAATGAAGCTGAGCCATGAGACTGTGACCATTGAGCTGAAGAATGGGACGCAGGTACATGGGACGATCACAGGTACGGTAGGATGGGAGGATGCAGCAAAATACTCCCCGTTGCCTTTCGGCAAACAATTGGCAGCCGCGGCTTGAATGAGTTTTTTGTCCTGTGCTCCCTCTTGCGGGGACCGGCACAGGAGAATGCAGGAGATGGGCTTTGTAATTCGTGTCTTTGTGTGCAAGCGCGAGGTGTGTTTGTGTTACAGAAGTGTCTGGATATTGTCGGGAGTTGCTGGGAGCTGTGACCAGCCAGCTCTCCATAGGCAACCACGAAAATGTTTGGGAATTTCAGTGGGTCACGGATTGTCTTTGATGTGTAGTAGTGAATGAGTCCACCCGTGGTCAGGCCGGCGCTGGGGGTGCATTTTGTGATCAGATTTCTTTGTTTTAAAGGTTCTGCTGGGAGCTGTACATTTGCTGTAGCACTGGGAGCCTCTAAGCCCAAGCGCAGCTTTGCCTGCAGACAGGCTCGGGGGGAAGGAAGCAAACTCTTCCAGACCTTGCTTGGTAGTCTCTTAGAACTGTAGCAGCACGATCACAGAATCACAAAATGGTTTGGGTTGGAAGGGACTTGAAAGATCATCCAGTTCCAACCCCCTGCCATGGGCAGGGATACCTTCCACTAGACCAGGCTGCTCAGAGTCCCATCCGACCTGGCCTGGAACACTGCCAGGGATGGGGCATCCACAGCTTCTCTGGGCAACCTGTTCCAGCTGATGTGGTCTTGAACTGGTTAAGTTTGTGTGTAGGCAGTTCTAATCTAAAAAATAATTGATTTTTGTTAAGGCGAATCGAGATGGAAATGCGTATTTGCATACATTTGATTTCACGAGATGGGTTTGAAAACGCAGAGCTGGGTGTGGGATACAGGGCAAAGAGGAATCCTGGCCGAGAGAATCTGCTCCCCCAATGTTGCCAGAGGTGTGTTCTGTCAGTTCGCAGTTCGTGGGAATTCTTGATTTCCCAGGTGCTGCTTTGTATCACTGTGCTGAAGGTTGCAGGGAATTATTTCTGGTTCGTTCTGTGGTTCTCAGGTATTAAAACACGTGCAAGCTATTTTGTTTGCTTTAATAATCTCAGCGAGGGACATAGCTCCGAGAGTGTTCCTGTGAGCTTTACTCAGACAGCAGGTGTGATGTGGGTGGGGCACGTTGTGTTTAATGAGGCAAACCCTCACGGGTGAGCTGAGGAAGCTGCTTCATCTCCCTTCCTAAACTCACCCCCAGGCGGCTTTTAAAAACTCTTCTGCCCATGCACTCTTGGGGGAAAAAAAAAAAGATACAGCTCTTGTTAAGTTTGAATTTTATTCCAGAGGATTGCTGAGATGCTTTTTTGGCCAGTAGCAATCTGTGGGGATTTGGCAGAGTTCAAAACTGGCATTATTTTGCAGCCAGGTCCATCAGCTTTGATGAGAGCTGAGTGAGCCCCCTCGGTGCCCAATTGCAGCATGCTCTACTGAACCCAGCCAGATGGGAAGCAAACACATTGTTGGGCTCCTGACCTCACTGCTCTTTCAGGCTTAATTGTTGGGCAAAGCCTCTCTCATTTTCTGCTGAGAATCTGTAACAAGATTGCACAATCTGCTCTTCCTCCCTTCGCCAGGGCAGGAGCAGGGATGAAGGGGCAGGTTTTGTGTAATGCCCCTCACACCAACCAAGGCATTGGGTCCGGAGGAGCTGTATAAAATCTAGAAGGAGGAGGAGAGGACAGAAAAAATAAAAGTCTCTGTCATTTTGATCTTCATAGCTGGAGATCAAGTCCCAGATAATGCTCATGATATGCAAAATGAAAACTTGTGGGATTTTTTTTATTGCTTTTCATGGCTGTTACACAGTACATGCATCCAGCTGAGATTTTTTATCCAGTTTGGGATTATGCATAACACAGCATAGAGTGCACAGTACTGATTCCCTACAGTTTTTACATACTGGCTGTTCTCAGAGTTTGTAACCACAGTGGTTGTTCCTTGCAGTGGGGTATTTCTTGTACTTTCATAGAAAATTCACTCACACAAAATGGTATTGATGTATTTTATCAGAAGATAAATGCTGCTTTTGCGGTTGGATTTTCCTAAGGCTTACAGAAAAAGGAAATTATTCAGGTTATTTTTCCTCTTCCAGGGTTTGTTTTACTTCTTTTTAAAGGACTAAAGACTAGCATTAGACTTCTGTAACAAGCAGTAGTTTATTTTTTGTTCAGAAGAGTTATTTTAACCATTTACAAAGCAGCTAGTGCCAGGACCTGGATAAAGATCTCTAACCATGAGGAGCTAAAGGGGCAACAGTTGGTAATTGGCATCAATCAAGAGAGAAAAGAGATGTAGTTTCATTCTGTGAGAGGCTGAAGTAATTAATGAGTGGCAGAAGGAGGTGTTGATGAACAGGATAAATCTCATTTCATGTGCACACTTTAAAACAGGCACCAAGGGACCTCATCCCTGAATTCAGGCTTCTTGTTGTTGCAGGAGTGGATGTCAGTATGAACACGCATCTCAAAGCAGTGAAAATGACACTGAAGAACAGAGAGCCTGTACAGCTGGAGACACTGAGTATTCGAGGGAACAACATCCGCTACTTCATTCTGCCAGACAGTTTGCCTCTGGATACTTTGCTAGTGGATGTTGAACCGAAAGTCAAATCCAAGAAAAGAGAAGCGGGTGAGTTTGTGCTTTCCTAGTCTGTTCTGCCTTTGTGTGCATTTCAGTACTGTGAGTCTGGAGAGGTCTGATTTGAGTGTCTGAACATCTGCATTTGGTATCAAATTCCTTCATCGCTGAGGGTTTGACACAGCACTGGCTCAGTCTACCTTGCCCACCTCCTTGGCATCTGCAGAGCTTTCATTCACATGAAGTTGTGTTACAGCTTTTCATGTATCTATTTTTAAAAATGTAAATTTTTATCAGCTTGAGTAAGTCTTAACCTGAGTTTCACAGTTGGCACCAAAGAGATTTTCACTTCCTCTTCTCCAGATGTCTGCTGTGTTTCCCCAGTTTGTATAGGGAGCTTCACATAGATAATAAGTACAGGACAGTATCTCAAATGGTGCCGAATGGCTCACTGAAATTTGGTGGGGAATAAAAATGGTATCTCTGAGATGAATTTGGGAGACTTGAGAACCTGAGGGAATCTAGGCTGTATTCCAGTGAGCGCATTTCCAGCTTTGGCTCCCAGTAGTGTTCCAGTCTCTGCTCTTCCTGGAGCTTTTTTTTCCAAAGTGCTGCTGAATAAAAATCCTTTTCCTTCGAAGCCTAACAGTATAGACAGTAACTGAAGTTTAATCCACTCTATTAAAGATGAGTATCCAGTAAACCCCAGGAAATCTCCAGCAGTCTAGATTTTGCCCAGCAGTTACTCTGTGTGATTTTAAAACACTGAGCTGTAAGTGAAAGCTAGTTGTGCTTCAGAATCAAATTGTACCATTTCTCCTGTAATTAGTGTTGAAGTATGTGGGTGTGCAGGGTGTTCTGCATTGGTGAGCTCACCTTACTGACACGGGGTAAGGAATCTCGGCTGTGCAGCACCGAGTGTGAGCGCTGCAGCTGCTGCCTTGACAGGGAATAAGGACAAAGCTCCCAAAGGGGCTTTGCTCCTCTCATGTTCGTTAAAAACAATCTGACCACACAGAGAAATGAGTGTGGTTGGATTGCTTTTTTCCTGAACCTCACGATGTGGTGTGGACAAGAACATCGCTACTTGGTGTCAGCTTTGGGGAAAGCAGCTGTGGTAGCTCCAGTGACCTCCGTTTGACGCTCCCTGCATCCACAGTGCACAGAAGCGCTCTCAGACCAAAGCTGTGCTGTGCTTTGCCTTAATCCATAAATGCCCTCAGGCTTCAGAAGTGTAAACCCCTTGATCTGTCCTTGACAAGGGGAGTTGTCAGGAAAGGGCAGGATGCTGGCTGGGGGTGTGTGTGCCACGTGTGCCTTGGGTTCCAGCGTGCTGGCGCTTGGCAGATACAGCTGCCTGCTGATGCTGTCATCGTCCAGCTGGGGTTGATGCTTCTGTGGATTTTACAGGGTCTGTGTGTTACCAGCAAAATAATGACACCTTTCTTATGTCGAATTTATCCTGTGTCTCTGCTCCTTCTGTCTTTCCTGCATTTCTAACCTACGTCCCAGAGTAATTGTCGCATCCTGTTCCTTGAATTTGGATGCCAGTGGGTGTCTCTTAGAGAGCCACCTGCTTCTGCAGAATTTTCAGTATCTTTTTGAGCCCTGCACTCACAAACACGTTTGAAATGAACCAATAATCTAAAGTTTGCAGAGTGCCTTTGCAACCTGGTGGGTCGCATTTCTTTGGGAGAAAGAGATGCGAAGGTGCGTTATGACCGCATGGATCGTACGACCTTCAGCAGGTGCTTATGGCCTGCACTGTCCTATGATTCCATCTTCCCTTTACAATTAAATAGCAGTAATTAAAACTGGGAGCACGCAGTCAAGACCTTTGCCTTAGAATCACATCTGCAATTGGCAGAGGCATCACTGAGACCAGTAGGAACTGTTGGGTGCTGGGATCCTCTAAAAATGTTGGCCTTCCACATGGTGCCTGAGACACGGTGAGTTTGGGTATCTCACAGCATGTCAAAATTTGCATTTCCCTCTAAAAATCTAGACTGTAGATATATATAGAAAAAAAGAGGAATTCTAGTTTCCTGTCAGATAACCCAGTCACTTGGGAGCAGCCAACTGTTTTATGCCCTTGTTTTCTGCAGTGAAGCCAAGGACAGACAGTAGCCTGTGGAAGTTGTATACTGGACAAAGTAACACAGAAGTTGAAAATACTGTCTGAAACTTGCTGAGCATTAACAGACTTAATGCCTAACTTAATGTCTTATCACAGGGAAGCAGTGTGGTGATTATGCTCAATACAGAATGTTTTAATCTAAATGAAAGTATTCCTGGGTCTCACTTGATTTACCCTTTTTCTTTTACCTGACAAGTTGCTGGAAGAGGCCGTGGAAGAGGCCGCGGCAGAGGCCGAGGTCGTGGAAGAGGAAGAGGAGGCCCAAGACGATAACTTCTCATCATGCAATTCTTACAAATTCTGGGCAATTTTGGCTATTTTTTGTACAGGTCTTGTTTATGATATCCATTTTTAATAAATTGAAATGTGAAAAGGTGTCTTTCCTTTGTTAGGAAAGCCTGGGGAGGGAGGCAGGTGTGTCCTCTTCCTAGGGCTGTTGCAGACTACACGGATCTTGTTGGTTGTCACTGTTGAGATTTTGCCCACCCCTGAGGGCTGTACAATTCCTCTTGCTTTTTGCCCCAGAATGAGAGACTTGTGTTGTGCTTTAACAGTGTTTGAAATTAATCCCTCTTTTCTAAGGCACCTGCCATCTTCTAATGGTTACTTAGTTAAGACACTGTATTAAGAACCCTTTGTCCCATGAGTGTGTCTCTAATATTTTTCTTCAGAGCGACCTTTTTTAAAGTTCATAGATATAATTTTAATGTTTTCTATTACATGAAGCTTGCAATTTAAACATGTTGCTTTCTTTATAAAACATTTACACAGGGAAATTAACCAGGTCATGGAACTGCTGGATTGTTACATCTGATGATTAAAGAGTACCTGGATATGAACTTTGTCAAAGCTAATTATATGGCATACTTTTGTTTGGGTGGGGCTCATAAAGCAGCTTTACCACAGATACCTTCTAGTGTACTTTAAGTGCATCCCTAGAAAATACAAAGTACAGCACAGTGCACAGTTACATACTAGAATTGGAAGTTTACTTCTTCTGGAGGTGGGAGAACCTTGTGCAGCTCACATATATGTGTGCATATATATATATATGCATATATAAATATATATATTCACTGCTTTGCTGGACACAAGTATAAAAGAAGCCACGTTGGCCACATTTATCTCCCAATGCCATCCTACTGATTTCTCCCCTGTAGGAAAGCAATGTCACATGCTCATTGCCAGACTTCAACAGTTTCACCTGTTGATGAAATACAGCTGTCATCTCAAACAATGAGTGTGCTTAAGTGTCTTGAATGGTTGAGGGGATTTGCTGGTACTTGGTGCAGGAACATGCTTGGTTGCTCATGTTTCCACACAGGCAGTGCTACAACAGTGGAAAAGAATCACCTAACGTGTAATGGGCTGATACACTGGTTAATTTGTGCTAGCTGGCATTTTGTGAGCTGCTCTTCTCCTTCTCACCTCTTTTACAGAGGCCATTTTAAAGCTTCATCTTGTTACAGAAGAGCTTTTTTTTTTCCAAGCCATTGTGGAACCTCCCAAGAGCACTTTTTGGTCAATATAGCACCCACCATTCTCAACTCTATAAATAGCTGCTACAAATAATGGTTGCTGCTGTCTTCCAGAAGTGCCCAGTCACTGATGACGGGGGTAAGGTCTTCCCAAATCCAGCTGTCAGCTTTCATGCAACAGTTGAAACTCGTTCCCTCTTCAGTCTCTTCCTTATAAAAGTCACTAGTGCTCCCAGGGGTATGCACATGGTGGATGCCGCCACCAGCAGCCCAATCACTGCCAGGGCATAGCCTGGGTAATCCTTGGTCACCAGCTGCCCCTGCAAGGGAGAAAAGCAGTGTTGGATCTGTGGGATCTGTCCCAGAGTCGGGCCAGGAGCAAAGTTGTGTGTGTGGATCTAGACAGGACCTCAGAGAAGCAGTTTCAGGCTGTGGCAGCCCACGGCTGCCCTCAGTGCTGTTCTCTGTCCAACCATACACACTGAAAACTGACAAGAACAGAGCTGCTGACAACAGGATCGGGGAAAACTTCTGCAAGCTTTGATAAAGAGCAGGTTTTGGCTTGATTTGTGTTTCTTAATGAGATGTCTGGGCCCTGACCTCTGTCAGGTCTCTGTTCCTCTCCTGGAGCCTGTGGGCTCATGCTGACACCCAGTCAACAGGCCAGGCCCACTGTGGGTCCCAAATTGGCCATGACATGAAAACAATTATGTGCTTTGTTTCTGCATGATGGGAACATTTCCACAAAAGGTTATGAAACCAGTGATTACTTATCCAGCAGTAATTGCTCTGTGATGAATACACAGTCCGGTATTCTTAAGGAAATGTTCTGGCCCTAAAGAAAAATGTATATGGAAATTATGAAAACTATTCCAGCAGCAGCTCAGTTCTGTTAAAATACCACCAATTTTGTTCAAAATAAATACACTTTGAAAGTAGAGGTTTTTAAGTGTATTTTTAAAGATGATATTTGGGTCTTCAATATGAATGAAATTTAATTATATGAAGAGTTGATTAAGAACCTCGCAGAGGGAAATTAGTTGATTTTACAGAATCATTACATCATCACTAAGTCAAGTTTTCCCTGTTTTTCCTTTCCATGAAATTAAGGGATGGCCCTGACTCCAGCTACTCGCTTTCAGAAGGCCATTGTGTGGAACAGTGTAGTTAGGAAGGAAGCTTGTATCCTTGCAGAAATTAAGGAAAGTTTAAAAAAAAAAAAGCCCAAACCCAAAACTCTTTTACCTGTGTGGCATCCCATGCTTGGTATTGCAATGTTCCTGTGAGGATATAGTCGGTGAGGTAAAAAATAAATAGGCTTATAATTAGCAGTGGACTAACAAAAGCCCACATAATTTTCCAATACCAGTTTGGTTTGCGTCCAATCATGGTGTAAAGATCTTTCTCAAATCTGTTCAAAAGAAAACCAAGCACATTTTTGTAAAGAAAACCAAACGTGTATTTTTCAGACTGGCTACAGATGTTCGATCAATACCTTGTTCTGAGTTACTTCAAAAACCACCTTCAGAATCGAGTATGTCATATGAGAAAGGGGAGAACAGCTGACTACAAATGAGCAGAGAATTATTGTCTGAAAAGCTGGCTCACCAGAATTATGGTGAGGATGAAATCAAAAAAGACAGTGAGGCTTCCAAGAGAATCCCAAGTTGCAGAGAGGAACTAGAAAAGGTACAGCAAGAAAGTTCTGCCTGAAGTGTAAGCTCGGACTGTTACTGCTGTCAGCTGACAGAGATAAGCAATGATGCTGAAGTACTGTGGAGAAAACAGCTCGGTTTGTGTAGCTGAGTCTTCTCAGTGCTGGTATCTGTCTTTGAGGAAGTACTAACACTGGAGATGGTACCTAAAATGTCACGGAAGACCTGGATCTGACTCGAAGGCTTTGAACTCGTCAAGGAGGTAATACCCATGTATGTGCCTGGACACCTTCTGTGCTGGCAGACTAACAAAGCAAATGTTGAAGCCTTTCCCTTCAGCTATTTTCAAACACCTTTGCTGTCGAAAACTTCTCCTGATTCCAGAGCTTCCTTTTGCCCACAAGGATTGATGGGAGACAAACAATGTGCAAGGTGACCACCTTTGAAACCAGGCTTACTGGCACTGTTGTGCTCGTGCTGAATTCCTGTCATGGGAGGAGCGGAGTTTGGCAGAAGTCGCTCCTGAGACCAAGGACAAGAGCAGGGAGCCGTGTGTACAGCTCCTTGGTACTCCGCTGCCAGCGGAGACAGTGTCAGCCCAGCCTGGCCCCTCACAGCCCTGAGCCAAGGCCCTGGAAGGGGTCTGCAGGACAGGGGAGACCCCCATCTCATTGCTGATCCTATAGCATAGGAGAAACATTTAGCCCAAGGCCGTATTTTTATTCTTGGCCTGTGGCCTCTACCGCAGCTGTCCCACTATGAAGAAAGCAGGGCTCAAGTTTTACCTCCTTATCCCATAGATGTAACACACGGCGATGGTTTCCACCAGCACGATGAGCAGCAGTGAGAGGGTGGCTGCGTAGTCGTTGAAGATGTCAAACCAATAATTTCCAGCCTCCATGGTGAAGATCAGGCCAATTACACAATTCATGAAACACACAACACCTGTGTGGATAAAGCAGGGATCCTGTTATTACACCTGGAAGTTTGTGTAGGGAAAATGTTACACTTCTTGTGACTAAAAAGCTGGTGGGATTTCTGCTGAGCAGCTTTCTCTGAGGAGGATATTCTTCCCCCTGTGGAAAAGACCTGTCCCCGTGCATGTGTGACTGTCGTTAAACTGCTGCTCCTTAGACCTGCACAGTCACGGCACGTCACCCTAGACATGGTCAAGACAACCAAGTCTTAGCAACAGCCTTGTCACATGTGCATGCAGCACCTGCTGTTGCCGCTGGGCATCCACTAAAACAGGTTTTAAGGTAGGATAACTGTTTTCCATGCCCTAACAGGAGCACGTATTTCTTTTGGCCAAAGACTGAGGTGGTTCACAGTAGGGATACTGGCAATGTGACCGAAGAGCTACTTGCTGCAACATCTTGCCATTTGTACAGTCCCTTTGAGTTTCACCCGTGAGTAGACACCAGTCTGAAGGAGCTGGGGTGTGTTGGGAAGGCTGTAAATGCACAGCCACTGGTGCTTTGGGAGCTCCCAAGGGAAAGTGCTGCACAGGCTGGGCAGGATTTCACAAGGGCAGCCAAACCCTCGCAGCAGCATATTTGCTATTCCCTGCTCCACCCGAGGTCAGAGAGGGACCCTCAGTGGCAGTGGGACACTACAGCTTCTGGACACACACCCAGGTGCTCACTGTGTGGCCTGTGCTGCAGCCTGGCAGGGCCTACCTGAGATCACCTCCTTGGGAAAGCGGGAGGAGATGACCTTGCTGTCGGTCAGCGGCGTGAGGATGGCGGCCGTGTTCCCCAGCATGCTGCCAATGCCCAGCATCAGCAGCATGAAGAAGTAGAGCACAGAGTACAGCTGGGGCACCTCCATGTTTTTGATCGCTTCCGAATAGACTATGAATGCCAGTCCCGTCCCCTGGACAGCCTGACAGAGACAAGGGGGGGAAACTGAGTTACAGGCTGCTCCTCAGCTTGATAAAGGATGTAAGATGTAAGAGAGTGACTCTGTGTCAGTACAAAGTACACCCGAGGTGTGGCTTTGCACAGCAAAGGCAGGCGAGGTCTTCACTGTTTTTTCCCAACTGCACGGACACTGGGTGCTGATGACCTGAGCGAACCCCTGCCCCATCCTGAGGTGTAGAAATAATCCCCAGCCCTTGGTCAGGCAGCTCCTGGGCTCACGTGGGGCACCTGGGCTCGGTGGGAGCAAAGGAGACAGCACAAACTGGCAACTCACTGTGTCTAGCTCAGCTTCCAAGCTGCAGTTTTTAATCTGTGGCGCTAATTGGGCATATTCCTGCGGGTAGGTGGCCATGAGGTAGTCTTTCATCTCGTTGAGGTTGTCTGCTGTTAAAGAGCCTTCCTCCAGGTCAAAAGCATTCATCAGCAGCAGGATCACCCTGGGAAGGATTACAGGAATTTAATGGCTTTCAGGCCCAGGACACCTCATCCCTTTTCTCCACTGGCCCCCGTGGGGATGCTTTGCTGGCTTCAGTCTCCCTGGGTGAGAGCAGCACTCCCAGCATAGTGTTGAGACATGGGCAACCTTGTGCTCATCTGTGCCTTGGAAGGAGCATCTCCTGCGCCCAAACTGCTGCTCCCAGGCAGGTATTTTGGGTGCTGGCCAGTGCTGGCTGGTGTCTCTTCCCCTTTGCCCTCAGGTCTCACGTCCACACCCCACCAACTTTAAGGTCTTTTGGCAACAAGCAAGAACTAGCAGCTTGGTTTCCTCTCTGATCAGCAGATAGATTGAAAGCTCTAAAAATATGAGTAAATGTGTAACTGCCGTGGGCCCTGTGCCAGGAGCTGTACACAAGCTTGCAGCTACAGGACACAATCCTGCAGGCTGTTGGGCTCTTGCAGAGCATCACAGCCAAGGAGGCTGAGCTCCTGGAACAGGGCTTAGCCTTAAAAAGTGGGATCTAAGTATCACTGCATTTATTAATCGGCTCCCCCACACTCCCTGGAGCATGTGCCAGGACAAGAACACAGGGGAAAGTGCCTCTGTGACCTGCCCAGGCAAACTCATCCTCTTGACCAGGCCCGTGCCTGGAAGCAGCACACAGGTGTCAAAAGGCAAAGCGCTCTGACCTTTCATCTCAGGCTTCATCGCTTTGAATAGCTCCTTTAGCTTTATTAGAGCAGTATCGGGTCTGGTCTTGGGGCAGTGCTGGCAGCGCTGCGTGTGGTTATTTATTTACCTCCCCCCTCACCTGCCCCAGAACAGCTTGCAGTGGAAAAGCAGTGAAACAGCGGGCTCTTACTTGTTGATACAGCTCTCGTAGTTAAAGGTCGCCTTGAAGCCGTAGATGGAGAAAGTGACGATGCTGGCGAATATGGAGGTGGTGCTGTTGATGAGGGACACGATGATGGCGTGTCTCTCGCAGTTGTTGCTGGGCTCGTTGTAGCTGGCAAAGGCGATGAGGCTGCCGAAGCCAAGGCCCAGTGAGAAGAAGATCTGCGTGGCAGCGCTGATCCAGGTCTTGGGGTTCGACAGCTGCTCCAGCTGCAAAAGCCAGATGAGAGAGCAAGACCATGAAGTTTCACACCAGTGCCCAGCACTGCCCCTTCCAGTCTGCAGGGATGGGGCCAAGGCCAGGGATGGGGCCCTTTGTGCACTCATTTTACCTTAGGGGTGCTTTTGGGCAGGGTTACTGCTTTGACTGAAAGTAATAGGTTATGCTAATAGGAAGGTCTTTTTCTGCAGGCAAAAGCAAGCAGCTTATGGGTATCATGGCAGAACAGCCTCCAGCCACTCCCAGCTGGGGTTTCCAGCTGCCAGACCTATGCTACTGCTGCAAAAATTTAGCATAAAAAAAGGAGGACCAAGACCTTTTAAAAACTTACATGCTCAGTAACCAATAACATTTCCTGAAAAATTCAGCACAGTTTTTCTGTACCTTTGGTGTGAACATGTAGACGAGCCCATTCACAGCTCCATGAAGTGTTAATCCTCTGATGAGGTATATGATGAGAACACAATATGGCAAAGAGGCTGTCACATACACGACCTAGGGAAAGAGGGGAAAGACCTTGGTCTAAAGAATACATAGGACAAAGCTAATCTGCTATGTCAGTCTCACTTTACATAAATAATTTCCATTATTGTGTTTGTTATCACGTATTAGTCTTTAAAGAAATATTATCAGACAAATCTAACTTTAGATTTACATTTTAGGGAGAAAAGTTTTTAATAATCCTGAAGACCTACACTACTCTTCCCAGGGTCTTCTCTTTGATGGGAAAACAAAGAAAAATCTAAAATATTTGCAGCATTCACAAACTCAGTAACTATCTATCAAAAACTCATTAGGCAAAGGTCACTCATCATTTGCTCTATAAGGAAGGTAAGCAGAGCTTAGGTCAAATCAAGGTCAAAATCAAATTTGAATTGAATCAAATTCAATCAAAGCTTAATTGAATCAGTTGCAGCAAGTTTGAGAGGTTATTCCTAGTTTACAGTCTCTTGGCTTTCTTGTATTTGGCTAAGATGATTTGGGGATTAGAGCCCTCAGCTTGCTGCTTAGTGGAGGCTCAGCCAGGGCATTGGGGTTTTTCTCCCCACTTCCTCATGATTTCTGCTGTGAATAAAAAGCAAGCAAAACCCGTCCAGTAGATGTATTTTTTTTCTTGCAAAGACCAAGGAATAGACGTCTCCTGCCACGGCTCTGCCGTGGCAGATGGCTTTCTTCATGGCCAGCAGAGCTGGCTGTGTTTAAAGGACTGGATTATTCTTTTGGTATCACTCAGTATTTTGGTTGATCCTGTTTCAGCTGCAACTTGACAGGGCAGCAGAGGCAGCAGAGCTCGGTGCTCCGGGGGAGATGCCGTGACCCCGAGGAACAGCAACCATCCCGCACTGCCTCGCAGCGCTCGTTTCCCCTCCGCACGTCCCTCCCGGGCTCGGCAGGGCCGTGCCCCGCTCTCACCTTGCCGGTGGAGGCGGTGCCGCGGAGGATGCAGAGGTAAACCACGAGCCAGGCCAGCGTCAGGCACAGCGCCTGCTCCCACTGCACGCTCCCGCTGGCCTCCAGCGACGGAGAGATGTTCAGGGTCTGCCGGTACCAGAAGTACTGCGTGGACGATGTCTTCTCACACTCCTCCTCGTAGCCCGTGCGGTTGCTGTTGAGGGGGCAGGTGGCCCACGGCAGAGGGTCCTGGGAGGGAGGGACATGGAGCGAGTGCCGTCGGCACGGCAGGCAGAGCCGAGGTGCCGGGGAGGAACAGGGAGGATGATGGCAAGAGCGGCTTTCTGCCCAGGCTTGCTTCTCTCTGCACGGTGCTGCCGAGGGCTAGGGATGACCCTCTCCCCAGGGGATGATCTCTTTTGACACTGTCTGTCCCTTGGGAATGACCCTCTCCCCAAGGATTGATGTTTTCTGATCCTCTCCCCTGGGGACAACCCTTTCTGACTCTCTACCCAAGGACAGATCTGCTCTGTCCCTCCCTCTTCCTTGGGGATGACCAGACAAGGACTGAGCCTCCTTAACCTTCTCCCCTGAGGATGACACTCTCCAAGCCTCTACCATGGGGCCAAACCTCTCCCCTGCCATCAGACAAGCCCATCCCTGGATGCAGGACACCCTGGCACCAAGGCACATGTGACTGAAGAATCACAAGGCTGGCCTTGACCTGAATTTCATGGTGAGGAGAAGACAATGGCAAATGCCTCTGGGGAGACCATGGAGGGAGACATCACTGTGTCACTCTTCCCTCCAGAAAAGCCCTGGGTTTCTGAAGCTTTTGACAACCCTCCACCTCCCCTTTCCAGCTGACAGTGGTGCCATGCAACATCCAGCACCAATGCAAAGCCACCATGACCCTCTATAGCCACAGTGGGGCCAAAATTGGGAGCCCACACACCTGGAAGGAGTGGAAGAGGTACCAGAAGGCCCAGGCATTTATCACGTTGTAGTACATGGAGAGGAAGAAGGAGACGACAACACTGGCAACTCCTGCGGGTATGGAGGGAGACACTTGGTCAGCAGCAAAACCCCAAAATGCCCAGGGTTCCATAACATCTGTGGGGTGTGGGAGCAGCACCACCATGGCTGATGCAGCAGGGGCTGTGTCCCTGCACAGCCATGTGCACAGGGCATGTCCCTGTCACTGCAGACACCACCTCCCCCTCCTGCCAGGACTACCCTGAACTGGATTTTATACTCTAGGCCCCGGGGAAGGAATATTCAATGCATCATTAAAAATAAAATGTGTGCATACAAAAATTATTGATAGCTTTGGTTTTCAGGGTAATTTAATAACATAAAAATGTATCTAAGAGTGGACATTAGTAAATGGTAGACTTGAACAGTAAGAAATTAAGGCATCATTTTATCATTCATGTTGAGCTTATTGGGAAGGTGCTCTTGGAGTCGAAGGCCAGTGTAGGCAGCCCCAAGGGCTGTGTTTAGCACTGGCCTTCGCACCATGATTTTGGCAGTCTGCCTGAGGGCAGGGGGACTCACACTTCTGAATCCAGACCCAACACAGCAAGCTAGGGTCTGGCCCCAGTGCCCCACAAGGGACAGGATAAATGCATGCCATGAGGTGTCTGGCTTTGCTCAGCCTGGTGAAACCCAGTAAAACCTGAGCTCCCACCTGGGTCTTCTCTGACAGACAAAGCTCTCCTATCTAAAACCACCCACATTCCCTGTGTTCTGGAAAATACAGATGGAAGCTGAGAACGTACCAACACCGCAGAGGTAGGGGCTTATTATTTTCCAGGCGCCAATGCTGCCCTGCCGCATACGCTGCCCCACGGCCAGCTCCAAGTACAGCAGTGGCATCCCTTCGGCAATCAGCATGACAAGGTATGGGATCAAAAAGCCACCTGTGAGAACAAACCCAATAGTCAGCCTTCAGCAGAACAGCAGCAAGATAAACACCACATTGCCCTATTTGTGTTCAAATCAAGCTGTCAATGTCCCAGAGGCTGGCTGGGTCTGGGTCCTGTCTGGGCATCTTGCGTACTGAGAGCATGGCCCAATCCTAAAGGACATCTCACAGAGGTTTCAGGCAGCGTCCCAGAGGCTGGTGGGCACTGACTGCCTGAGCGCAGGGAATTTTCTGCAGGGACTTGGCAGGGCTGGGATTTCTGCTGTTAAACTGTGCTGGTTGGCACTGTGGTGTGGCAGAGCTGCCCAGATGAGCCTGGGCGGTTTGAGCGATGCTGGGGGCTGGGGCTGTTAAAGGGTAACCAACCACCCACCAAACCTTGTAAATGATAATGAGACAAAGAGGACGAGGGAAAGATTTACTTCAGTGTGGGGTGTTCTGCCTCACAGCCAAAGTGCTCAAAGAGAAAGTAACAGCAATGTCTGTGTCAAACAGAGAGTTTTGAGTTACATTTTGAAGTCTGGGCTTGCTNAAAAAAAAAAAAAAAAAGCAACCAAAAAACCAAACCAAAAACTCCCAAATCCCCATGCTGAGCCCACAAGCACCAGCAAATGAATGAAGGCTTTTCCTCCAGGGCCCCACTTCTGAGAGCAGACGCTGGGACAGAGGCATAGAGTCTCCTCCTGCATGGGCTGCTCATCCCTTCTTCCCTCCACGTGGAGCGCCATGGAGATGCTCCTGTGGAAGAGGAGTAGCAGGAATGGGAAGCTTGACAGTGAGGAAGGAGAAAGGACCTTCCCACCTGGCAACGGGGATGTGCTTCGGCTTAAATTTCTACCAGAAAAAAATAAAATCCTTGTATTCGACTTGGGGCTCACTTCAGAAAGAGCTGCTGACTGAGTCAAAAGCTGGATTTTTGCGAAGGCTTCCCTGCTTCCCTTTTTACAGCAAGCCAAAATATTTACGTAAATATCTCTTATTTAGGATTTAATCTGTGGCATTAACATTCCTTGCAATGGGCTCTGTGCAGCGCTGTGGAGGAATGAACTCCGTGCAGCGACTGACGCAAAGACCTGGAAATAAACACAGAGAAATAATCCGGTTTATTCTGGGAATTAATTTCCCACCTCCCAGCTCTCTTGTTATTAACAACCCCTTTGTTAGTCTGTTAGATAACTTCCTATGCCGCAAGGGAGCTGTCGGAGGTTCAAGAGCTCCTGCAGCCACTCCATGCCGGTGGGGTGCCAGCTGCCCCAGCAGCCACTGAGGGGAGTTCTGCCATGTACCACAGCGGAGTCAGCATCAGGCCCTTGCGAAGGCTTTTCCACCCTCCCAGCAGCACTGCCACATCTTTGGCATTGACTGTGCCACCTGGCAAGGAGGAGAAGTGCCTTCAGGCTTGTTCTTCACCCCAGTGTCCCCCTGTAGCTGGGGGTGCCAGGGCTAAGCCCCTTCCCCTTGCTCTGCATGCTGTTCGCACACAGATCTTGCTCCTAACGCCACTCTTCCCAAAGAGTAGAACCAAAATGTCTCATATAAGGGACTCTGGGCAGCCGATAAACCAGCTCCTTATCAGCTGTGAATCAGCACAGCTCCACTCAACTCCCTGCTCATTTACACCGGGCGTTGCTCCCTACGGTGCAACCTGTCTGCAAAAACCAGCCCCCGGGCCAGATCCCTGTAGTTGGCAAAACATGCTGAGTGTGCCCAGGGTCTGCTCAAGGCACTGGGCTTGGCCGTGGCACCCTGGCCCCTGCTCAGGGTCCTGCTTGGTGCTCAGGGGCTTCCTCGCCCGGGGCTGAGCGCTGCTGAGCACCAGCCCCGCTGTAGACCCCTCCCAGCCTCGTTTGAGCCTGGCCCAGCCTGCCTAGGGCATGAGTAACTGCACCTACGAGGTTTGAATGTCCCCTGCTCTGCTCAGGTCATGCTCTCTGCAGGAAAGCAAGGAGAAGGACGAGAAGGAGGCAAACTGCTGATGAACAGAATGCCAGGTTGTAAAGTCTGCAAATACTGTTTATCAGAATCAGCCGCGATAAGGGCCCTATTGCCCTGCTGGGCAGGACAGGGACTGTGCTTTACTACAAGGAAGATGCTAAACAAGCTGGTGTCCCCCCTGATCCCAGTGCCTGGCATATCCAGCTTTTAAGTTCCTGAAACGATGTTCTGTATGTGTGGGTTTTGCGGACCCCTGGAAAGCCACAGAATCCTCTTTAACAGGGCAGTGAATAAAACAATTAAGAAAAGCAAAACCTCCTCTCAGGAGTTTTAATTTCCCAGTAGAAAGAGCTGCCTTTCCCCACATAAATATAAGGGGTGAAGAGAAAAATAATGGAAAGTATAATGAAAAATAATGGAAAAATATTCTTATAAAACATGCTTTTCAGAAAATACTTGGGTGTATCATAGATTCATAGAACAGTTTGAATTGGAAGGCACATTTTAAAGGTCGTCTAGTCCAAAGCCCCTGCAACGAGCAGGGAAGTTTATTTAATCTTCTATTCAAGTTAACCAAGTGTTCCAGTTTTGGTTACATTTCAGAGAATCCTCACCACCCGCTACAATACAGATGGCTGGTTAAAAGAACTACACAAAGCCCCCAAAATGTCCGAGTTTTGCTGTCTTTCAGGACATCTGCCATGATGGGCTGCTCGTGAACTGATCACGTGCAGTTTGACTGCGTACAGAAACACTCACATTTTAAGCTTTGTGCTAGACTTCAGTGTCAGATGTGAAGTCTTTAGCCTTAAAGCATGTGTAGGCAAATACATGCAAAATTACAGCACATCTATAATTTCTGCTATCTGAACTGTCTAAGAAAGCTTCAGCCACTGCAGTATCTATCTTCTACTCACCCTTCACCCACCATATTATCTGGATTTTTCTGACCTGATCCCCCAGGACAGCTCTGATGCAGTCTCAGCACTGACATGCCTTTTCAAATAGCAGCATGAACCAATTCCTACTACCACAAGTGCATTTAGAAGTAAGCTACCATCCAAAAAAAGACAAGCATAAAAGGAGTAAAAAGTCATTAAACAGCTCAGTGTTCCTGAAAGGAAGAAAAGGCAGAAGGAGACCAGAAGCAGATGAGGCAGATGCTCATCATGTCCCTTAATGCAAGATTGAGAGGGGTGCAAAACTATGACAACAGATGCAGTATGAGAAGCATTAAAAAAATTGGTTGTCTTACAAAGAGAGGCCATTTCTAAAGATTCTTCAAAAACAGTGGTAGCTGTATACTAGAGGAGATTATTAGTACTGGTCTTTAATTTATCTAATTAACTGACTTTTGATTTCCAAGGAACAACAGCTGTGGCTCATATATGCCACAGACATCATCTTTTCTTCAGTTTGGACCCAGGAGTAGGATAAACTTTCAAAGAAGGTTTTGGGGGTTTTTTTTTGGTTGGTTTATTTATCTTTGGAGGACAAATCAATTTATTCCTTATTTTCAAAGATTACTGGGAGGCTTTAGCTGTGGAACTCCTGTTGATCAAGTTATCATCTCCTAAAGTAAGGCTTTGTATAAAAGACATTAATGACAGCTACTTGAAATGATACAGCTGATCTTTAAATTAAATCAATGTCATCATCTCCCCTTCTCAATATTTTCCAAGTCCCCATAGGTGAATGTAGAAGGACATGAACCAGTTTCTGACACCTTCAGAGTGATTCAGTGGGGCAAAAATGTAATAAATTAATACCATGTGGATCTATATCTCTCACTCTACCTCCATTCTTTCAGAAAACATGGGCCTTCCCACTGCTTCATTGCCACTTACAGGAAACAAATGCCACTATATTGGGGCAGCTGAAAAGCCTAATGCTAAAGAATACATAAAATAAAGCCACAATAAAACAGATTGCGCACCAACAGAAAGCCAGACCTCCTACTCTGCCCTGGACCCTGCTGGGTGGACAGGCATTTGCATGGACAACATACTTTTGGACTTAAAGCTTGCCACACTCCTCCTCAAGGGAAGCAAGAAAATGTAAACCACACTTACCTCCTCCGTACATCTGACATAAGTATGGAAACCTCCACACATTTCCCAGCCCCACAGCATAGGAAATGCAGGCGAAAACAAACTGCAGGGGATTGTCCCATAAGGGTCGGGATTTCTCCATTGCCTTCTTGCAGGCAGAGGCTTCAGCAGAGCCTCCTGCCTTCACTCCCTCAGGTACTCTGCCAGCCGTGCCTCACACTCCACGCCAGTCCGGCTTGGAGGGGAGGGAAAGGCGGAGGAGCTATGCTTGCCAATTCCTATCAAGCTTTTTAATTACTAATCTTATTAACAGGCACATACTGAAATAGGAATGCTGGTAAATAGATTATAGACACACACAGCACTATAAAATTGGTACTTTGGGTGAATAGCTGCTTGGGTTTTGACGGGTATTTCTGGGAAGGATGTGAGCTGAGGGATTTTTATCGACTCACATGCCAACTTGAAGCTGTGAGGAAATAACACTGGGGCTGCAGTTTGGTTTTGGAAACGGGACACTCCTTCCCCACAGGGCTCCCTTCCTACTGAGCGGCATTCATGTGCATGAGGCACCAGCTTGAATTTGATTGCACAGAAGAGGGGTTCCCACACCATTAGGACTGGGTTTAGGGACTGTCAGTGCTGACTTTTAGGGTAAGAATAAACAGGTCCTCAGACATCCTATCACTGTGCTCTGGTGCTCACCTTAACCAACCCAGCACGCTCCCCAGTTCCAAAAGTGGCCTTGAAACAGTCCTATCAGCCATGCAGGTCCCCAACCTGGTGCACACTTGAGAACAGCACTCAAGTTTGACCCTCCAGGAATACTGCCCTCCCTCTACATACTCTGCATGTGTGTGACAGTGTGAAATGGCCAGTCCAGTCTCTTTTCACTTACCTTCATGCTCAAACCCCACTGCTGCAGGTGAACTTTTCTGAGGGGTTGCCGTTTTAAAATACTTTCACAAGCAGCAGTCACCAAATACAAAGGCCAGTGGAAAAAAGGTGTCTGTGGCCATTGTGGAAGCAGAAGGATCTAGGAGGCCTTTGGGTCGTCTGAAGGCACGTTGAGGTGCCAGGTCTGAACATGAACCCTGTGTGTTTGGGTCCCTGCCAAGGTACACTTTGAGCTCAACCACTTTGGACAGGTCTCCCAGCAAAGGAGGCTGCCAGCAGCGTCTGCAGCAATAAAAAGCAGCTGAGCAACTCCAAGGACTCAGCTTCCTTCCTCTGTTTAAATGGGTTTTTTCCAGGGCACCTTTCAGGACCATTTTACAAGTAAGACTTGCTCAGCTGCTGTCAGTCACATTCCTCCAGTGCCAGGAAATTTGCTCCCTGCTGGTGCTGTGTGGGCTGCTCCAGCATCCCATTGGGCACTGGCTGAGCCAAGGCCTCCAGCTGTGGGTACAGGTGAGAACCCCAACCCCGGGGCCTTTGGACAGGAGCCCAAACTGCAGAGCGTGTCATGCAGTGCTGCTGAGCCCAACAGAACCACTCTGGTGGACCTGCTGACCAGCCACCTGTATTACCAAAGTCACCAAGTGGGACACCACTTTTCTGTGTGCTAGAAAAGATGAGAGGTTTATACATTAGGTGCATCTGTTCTTCGGGGTGTGTTTTAGTGGTGCTAGAGATGTAAGTTGTCATTGGAAAACATCAGGGTTTGCCAAAGCCTTCTGTAGTAGAGGTTTGAGGGAAGTTTGTGACTTTTTTGCAGTATCTGTGCATTCTTGTCTTGCCCGCAGAACTGCAACATGCCAGCTAGCCCTGGAAATATGTCTCATGGATATAACCCAGAATTCTGCTGGAAGGAATAATCCAAGGTAATTTTAAATCCATAAGCTGTTAAACTACAAGACACACACAGACAATGTGAGTTGTCCCACATCACGAAAACTTTTGCAAATTATTAAAAAGTCAAATGCTTTCCCTGGCAGTGAGATTTATTATAAATGATGTGTATAAACAGATTACAGTATTAAATAATTTGCTGACAGGACAGCCTTAAAAAATAGCACATCACTACCACTTGGGAAGCTTCTGTGTGTGAATGGATTACTCCTACTGATGAGCATCATCAAGTTAAAGATTTCCTTGGCTCTGTACCTCCTTCCCATTACATTTCAAACTAGTTTACTAATGGACTGGAAGAGATCGTGCAGGCAGAGAGGTGTGATGGCCTTATCTCAGGTCAGGCCAGATCAGGAAGTTCAGGTGGAGTGAGATGAATCCTTGCCTCTCTCACAAATGTCAGTCTCATCAGTAGCTCGGATCACAGACTACTGTGAGTTTTTTTTAAAGGTGGTCATGCACACAGGCACCCAGCAAAGTGCCTGTTGTCTAGTGGCTCCTTGAGACACATGCTTTAAATATATTTAAATGTATTTAAACAGATAACGCTTAGGAATTCTTGCTGTGGGACTTTCTATACACACCCCAGATTATCAATATGCTATTTCTGATAATGTTCATGATTTTATCTCCTTTGAACTGCTTTCATTTGGGTTAGGGAAGGGCTTGAGCTTTATCTTTAGGTACAAAGACAAGCCTCTAATAGACATACACAAGAATTTTTTATCATTTCACTGCTCATATTAAAGAAGGATTAGAAATAATTTTTTCTCCCAGTACCTAACAAATTTGAGCTGTGGGGTTTGGGGGAGTGGTTGAGAAGGGCAGGGGTTCATCTGCACAGCAGACCAGGGACTGATGGGACTGCCCAGGAGAATTGCCTAATGTAAACCTAGTCAGAAGCTGATAAACAAAGCAAAGAATCCCATTTCTTACTGAAGCAAAACTACAAGTACTTAGGCGAAGGTATCAACTAAAAATCCTGGGCTTGTGTCTCTTGATGCCAGTACAGTAAAAAGCCAAATGCCTCTCCCAGATACCTAAAATGCAGACAAAAAGGGAATCTGGGGTTTTAGCAACAGGTTGGGGATCATGATTTCAGGGTGTGAGAGCAGCTTAATAGTTCTATTGGCAAAAGTCATGGAAACAAGGCAGGAAGAAATTCTACCAGGTAGCCTGGACCTTATTATGCTACCTCCAACATGTATCACTATACCCTTTAGATTTAAAAAGAAACCCTCTGGGCTTTCCTTGATGAGCCAGACATGTGGGAAGAAGACAAAGTGTCAGCAGCTCTGGTGTTTAGTATCTTCCATTCCTGGAGGCACCCACTTCCAAACGCAAACACGGTATCTGCTCATGTATCAGATGATTATCAAAGCAAAGCCATGGAGCCTCTGCACATATTTATTGATACTGTCAAGGGAAGCAGATATGCAGACAAGGGGGTAGCAGCTTCCACATACAGGTTTTCTGTTGGGATTCACTGTTCACAGCTGCTGCCCTAAGATGCCTATTTCCTTACCTTAGGAGAAAGAAAGAATCCATCTGGATTGCCAGATCTTTGACAGCTCATAGGCCATGACAACTGTTGGGCAATTGCTCTGTGTGTAATTGGAGACTACAGTTACTCCTCTAAACTGTTACTAGGATTACAATTATTCCTTCCAGTTTATCACTACTACTTGCTGCTTAGTTCCAAACTGTAGATGATGATGCCTTTAAGGTCTGTACTCTGAAGTAATTTCCAGCCTCTTAATCACCCTTAAAACTGTTTCACTTTACCTCAATCTCCCAAGAAAAGCATGCCTGAAAACAGCCTCTCTATTTTCCTTGCTTTTCCTTAACACCACAGCTCTATCCATCTTCTGACTGTGTGATTTCTTACGGTACTCACTCCATAAAGGTGCACTCAATGAAGTTCTGATTTGTAGAATTGCACCTAATTCACCCGAACTTCAAAACTGACCTGTGTCAAACGAGAGTCAGAAACTGGCATGTCACTAAAAGATAGCTGGATTACTCAGTCAGTTCTTCTGCTTGTCACCTGCCAGTTCCCACATTCTCTGTCAAAGCTTCCCTGCAGTCTGGGGAGGTCTCCAGGCAGCTCTCTTGTTCGCCAGCAGCTGTCAGTCGTGAGCTGCCCGGCCACAGTCCTGCACCAACCACTCTGCATCACCATGACTTACCATGGACACTCCAAGGCACTACAACAGGTTCCTAAAAATAATAATTAAAAAATAATAACTAACGAGCGCAAGTTTCTGTTGAAACAGAATGACATGTATCTACCCACCTTTATTTGGAGGAGAGCTGACTCCAAATAGGCTGCCTAATATTTCAGGATATACCCAAGAGGAGACACTGCTAAGGAGGGCACAACGAGATGTCTTCAGGGAGAGTCTGCAGGCAGCCAGAGCAGAGCAGGAATCCTGGGACAACACTTTCCCTGGGACATTGTCAAAATTAACAATCACAGGGTAACTCCCTAGGCACAATTACAATAACAATTCTTACCTGCTCACATACAAGCTTACCTTCAAATTACTTCAAAATGTTTTAGAAGGCACATCCTTCTAGACCAGATCAAACCTTTTAAGCTCGATCCATTGAGCCACCTGATACCCCAACATGATTCACATTTGCTTCCTGAGGCAGTAAGGATTTCACTGTGGTTTCACAGCATTTCATATCACACAGAAATCAAGACCTGTCCTTTATAACACCAGAAAAAGGAAATCAAAATAGGGAATCTTACAAACATTTTGGCTGGACCGAAATCTAAGTTCCTGGCAGCTGACTGTGTTTCCCAAAAGCAAGGTATGTGGGAAATGTCCAAATTGCAACTGTTCTTAATATTAGTCTATAAAACAAAAAGGCACACATGCAAGTTAAGTGTCAATATATGTATTAGTATTCATCTTAGGACATTTTTTTAAATGGCTATTAGCCAGAAGACAAAAACAGGTTAATGAGTACTTTATGAACAGTTAAAGATCATTGGGTAATATATGACCTCATTAAGATGGCAACATGCAGGACTGCTGGCTCATTTATTAACAACCACTGAAGTAATTGTTGGAGCATAGGGTCGTTTGCTGGCTGTCAGAGTCAGTACTAGCAAAGCTGAGCTGCCTAGATTTCATTCCCATAAAAAATATTCTTCAGTCTGCAAGAAAAAACAAAACCAAAAACCAAACCCCAACCAGCTTGAAAGAGAATTGATTTCTGCAGACCAGCCAGTTATACAGAAATTTTCTTTTTAAACATTCCCTTCAGACATAACTAGGGAATTAACAACTGAAGTGGAAGAAATGGATGATGTCTATTTGAGCAGTACAAGGAACAAAGACTGCTAAAAGCAGTATTAGAATTTACACCTCAGGGAAAGAAGTGAAGTTTTAGAAACATCAGACACTGTCAGGAGATGTTCAGATGTCATCTCCATCTTCAAAATATTGTACCTATTTCAAGAAAAAAAAGATCACTACTGTGTAATGCTCCAAGTCTTCTTTGACAAGTACATCACTTGTCAAAGATGATGTATTTTTCATCAAGAGCTCCACACAAGACTTTTAATTAGCCGGTCTGCAGCACAAAAAGCGAGCATGGCAGTGATCTCACACTCGCTAAACTGGCAATCTGCAAGGCAGGAAATCAAAGTCAGAGTTTCAATTTTGCACTGCACAGTTCTTTACAAGTTTTGCCTTACTCATTTGAGGAGATAACAAGGTGCGTAACAGTGCTTGTCTACAGCCAACTTACTTCATTGAGACCTAGCCATATACTGAAGTTGACAGTGTACTTTCTTGCTGAGATGGTTTCTAAGCAGATAAGGAAGGCCAATCACAGAGTCAATATTCCAGCCAATCAAGAGTCAAAGATTTATGAGAAAAGAAGACCAGCAGAAGTCACCGAGAATCTGTCTCTCTTCACCCTTTACCTGCCAGTTTAGAAATAGTAACTGATCTCATTAAAATGAGTGTTATTACAAAGAAAAAACCCGCAACATTCATCCAGACAAGTACTCCTGCTGCTCTGAGCAAACACAGGCCAAAAAGCTCTTTGGTACATCCCTATTAAGAGCTTAACATTTTAGTGACTGTACAAGGGGCAAAAGAATACCTTTCATTAACTGTCACTGCATGAGGAGGATGCCATGCCATAACACACTACTACTGTGCTACAGCAATAATATCCTGCCACAGGCACAGGGCTTTATCCCAAACCAACCTCACTTAACCGGTGGGAGGCAAAAGACAGGAGAACTTACAGAAAACACGAGAACTTAGAGAAAACAGGAGAACTTAGACTGCAAGTGTACGACAGATTTGAGTTAAGCAATTTTAACTGCTTTGCTTCTTAAAGAAATAATGAGGAAAAAAGATCCATTTCAGTTCAAGCAGCTCCTGAGAAAAACACTGTTAAATGTCAGTTTCTGTAACATAAACATCCCAGTCTCTCCTCAGCCCTGTCACTGGCACTCTCTTTTACAGCTGTTTGATGTGAGCTTTCATGTGGCTTTGAGCATGAATCTGTAATTTAAATGTTCTCACTTCTAGCAAGATTCTTTACTGATCTGCCACCCATTCCTACAGATACTAAAAAAATAGCTATACAAAACATTCCTATTAAAAAATCCAGCTCCTTAAAGATTAAATGTTTGAAAACATAGTATTTTATTTGGAGTAAAATACAAGATACATAGGAACAGGGACAGATGAACAAGTAGAATGCACTATTAGGCAACTGACAAACAAATGCAAGGCAGAGAATGACAAGTAGAAGACTCAAGAGAAGTAAGCTGTTTTCTGGTGAGGTTACATTAAGAAAGGAGATGAAAACATCTAAAATAACTTATTTCGCAAAAAAGTTGCTCCATTAACTTTCCTATGTGTATTTAGATTATCATCTCAATATTAAGAATACTGGCAAAATCAGAATCTGTCTTCTGATGTTGAAATTTGCTTTAAATTAATTCAAGTGAAAAAGCACAACTTTATTTGAAAGGGTCCAGCACTCTGGCTATAAAGCATATTTATCTCACTGTCTAATGAACACCCTCTAGAAAAATGCCACTGACCACACTTTGCTGAGCTATGACATGTCCAGTGTGAAGTAACATTACAGAATCAGCGTGTTTCTTTTTTGTTCCTCCTACTCTTTACTTTTGCTGATGCAATTTTTACATATAATGCTACTTCATAATTACATTAACTGCACAAAAGTAACAACTGGAGTTTCCACCTTGAAGACATCAAAAACTCTAATGCATGTATTTTTGGTCTTTTTTTCCCCTTTTTTTAACAAAAATAAACTCCTTTGTTTGTAGGGAATGTTCTCAGTTCTTCAACAAGTTCCTGTTTGCTATTTCTCAAGGTATGTCAATGGTTAACCATTAAAAACAGGACTGCAGAAACAAATACCTATAAATTTTAGGTTTACAAGGAAGTAAAGTAAGAGTTTCAGTGTGAAATTAATATTAATAAAGAGTTATTTTGAACACTAGAGGCAAAGAATACACCATTCAAAACAAAAATTACTGAAAAATAATACCAGTCTACATTCTCTTTCCATGACAACTTCTGATAGATCAGATGCTTTTCGGTATTTCAGTCCTCTGACTCATATCTGAGGATTAAAAAAGAATAAATAGAAAAATCATTAAAACAGACTAGAAAATACCCCAAAGACATTTTGTCTCTAAAGAAAATATGAAACCCAAGCAATAAATTACACCCAAGAGTGACACATTTCTGTCAAGGTTTACTGTATGACTTAAGCTACAGACAAATGCATTTACTTTTTAGACTGTTTTCTCCTTTTAAAACTGGCCAGTTTACCGAACAGTAGAATGAAGGAATGACCTACCTACAAATCCAAACAATTGCCAAAGCATCTGGAACATCTCCCATCTGTATCTCTGTGCGTAGCACCTGAGGCCTTATCTACCGCATCCAAGAATATCCTCCATCCTCTCCATACTAAATTCCCTCATTACTTGCTACATGACAGCTGCTGTTGCACACACCAGCCCTAACCACACTGAACATCCATTCAAAGGATTGGTTTGTCAAAAACCAGGGAACAGCCTATTAGAAGTTCTTTTTAAGGCAAATGGATAGACTGTTTTAGAGACAAAATGGGAGCAGAACATGGATCCAGAACAAGGATCTTGTTGGGACAGACAAGGCAGCACCACTTACTTGGAAAGTCTTCTGCGCAGATCCTTTATCTGCTCATTCTTCTTGGTGAGAATCTCTTTCATGTTGCGATAGGCAGCTGTTTGCTGAAATTTCTTCTCCAGTTCCTACATAAAAACAACAGCAACATATTATTTACACATTATGAAGACTAGACCAAAATATTAAAAAAAAAAAACCTACTTGCTTTTCCTCCTCAAGTTTCACAATCCTAGTTTCCATAACTAACTCAAATTTAGATTAAGTCAGCTGGTAGATTCAAATGAGATTACTGGGACAGACACAGAAACACCAACTTCATTTTCTAACAAAATCAGGCTAAAAGTCTTCAGGAGACTGGGAATATGCTTTTCATTTAAAAATTTCTATCCCGACAAATGGTCAATTCTTTAATATTCATCTAGTTATGACCACGCAGTTAATTGTGGGTTTGCTATTTTATGTATAATGTGCTTTTCCACTGAAACAACAAAAATTTAAGGGCAAAAGTGTGGCCTGGTAAACTCTGCATCCCGTATCGTGTGCTTGTTAGATTACTAACCAGCTAAAATGTGAGTAAGGAATTCATCTTTACATTACAATAAAATGCTAACCTTTTCAGCTGTGGATAGCTGATCCTGAACCTTCAGTAGGTTATGTTTTGTTGTCACCAAGTCCTCTTCCAAGAATTTCTGGTTTGCAGTAGTGTCATTCAAAGTCTTCTCAAACTGGGATTTCAAAGCTGCCACTTTATTCTCCAGTTCAGTGATATCCTGGTTTGCATTATTCTTCAACAGAAGAAATATTTAAAATATGTCAAATTCAAGAGAAGAAATATTTAAAATTTTAAGTGCAAAATTCCACACAAACTAGGTACATCTTCATTTTTAATAATTGTGTTCATGTTACTCCTGTAAAACCTAAACGAGAAACCATACAGAAACTGTAAATTACCATTTAAGATCTGAATGTCCACGCTACAATGTATTTTTGAAACATTTCCAAAGCTGTTAGTGTAGAACAGGTAGGAAAGGCTGAAAGTGTTTAGGCTTACACTCTTAGTCAGGTACCAACATTGCACCGTTCTCAGGTGTCTTACACAAAGAGGCTCCAAGTGGCTTGAGAAGCAACTTTCCTTTTCTCCTTACGAGAAGAAACAACTCAAATCTTTTCTGAACATCAGTTCTGGGTCATAAAACATTATAATCTTGTAACTGCTCTATGGATTTTCATTTAAATAAAACCAAAAAAACAAACACAAAACATTCTCTCAGGTTTTAAAGCTCATTTTCAAGCTCAAAAGTGTAATGACTCAGGATGAGGCTGAACCAGCAGCACCTTAAACTCAACAAAATCTAAAACCTACGAAAGCCCTGTTCCGTCTTATGTCTGGAACTTAAGACTTTAGAATAGGAAACCACTTGATAGTAGTACCTTAACAGAAGAAAAGCTTATTTTGAATTCTGAGACAGAGTCCAAGGCTGCAACGTTGAAAAGCACTACATACATTTTGTATGTTTTAGTTGCTATTTTCTAACTAACATAAGTTAGCTATGCAAAAATTCTAAATCGTCAAATTAACCTTATCCAACAGAGCAGTTACTCCCCGTTACTGCTGAGAGCTGCTCCCAGTCTCAGTTACTTTGACTCACACTTTGTGTGTGGAGCCATCTATTAACTATTAATTTAAAAAAAAAAAACAATCTGATGAGTTGGGACTTAAGAACCAAGTGTGGTTTGGCAGTCATTTATTTGTTCAAAGAGTTTGAAATCTACTGCTTTATGAGCAACTGGGAGAAAGCGACAGATTATAGAGAGCAAATTAGGACATGAAAGCTGAAGATACTCAGCAGCCCTGACACTGAGGCCAATACATGTTTAACCAGAAAAGCAGGATGAGATTTGGTTCCAATCTTTTAACACTACAAACAGTATTATCCAGGATTTAATACACCCCTTTAATATTTTAAACCGTTAATAATTTAAAGTTTAACAAAACAGAGAAAGAAAATATTTGTCATGACTGATTAATCGAGTTCCCTATTAAAAATATTATTGAATACAATTTTGAAAGTTACTAAGTAAACTTTTAACATATTAAGAAAACCAAGTACATACCATAAACCAGGTAGAAAGCAAAGCAAAAAGAAATCAGGATTAAAATACGAAAATTAAAATAGAAATGTTTTATTATCTTGAACCTTACTTCCAAATCCGTAAATACTGCAGGAATTTTAAAGTCAATTACTCAAAATAATGGGTGTTCTAATTTTGTTGAAAGCCTGAACTGAAATGTTTTAAATTTAAGAAACAATTACACATGAACAAACTTTGGAAAATTCTAATTATTGACAAATAAAGGTAGAAACTTAGAAAAATACTAAGGTGACCTGAACAGATTTATTTGTGTCAATATGACTTGAAGCTTCTTACGTTTTTTTGGCAGCAGCAACTCACCATGTTGGAGTCCTCATTTATAAAACAGATTAAGAGCCTCAAGTAATAAAAATAAATGGTGAAACATTTTTAATAGTACACTAATATAGGGTGAACTACAAAAAAATCAAACAAGCAGCAAGTCTGGCTTGTTCATGTGAACATCAAGTGACAAATATGTCAAAGAATTAGTGTTTTATTGTTGTTATAAAAACTGGTTAGGTATCATTCTTTCATTAGTAAACACGAAGAAACAAACAGACATAGATCTGTGTCTGTTAATACAACTATCAGCCCTGGGAATATGAATTCTGGAATAGTACTTCCTGATGGTTCCTGAATGCATGTCATAACATCAACTAATGTTATGGATTACCTGCTGACTGACAGACCAGTGGGAATAGACAATGTCAGCAGGAACAACACTAACTCAAACTCTTGCATTTGCCAAAAAAGAAACACATCATACAGACCAAAATTTTGGATGTACTGGCAACAGTCAACAGTTTCCCCCTCTGGGAGCAGAAGGATATAATTATATTTACCTTCTGATCTCCTTGGATCATCTGTAAATCCCTCAGTGACTTCTCCAGCTTGGACTTCTCATCTAGGGCAGCTGTAGCCTGCAATACATTGAAAATTTAAAATCTCAGACACATTTTAACTTAAACTTAAGAATAATAACCATGGGATTCTTATTTAGGTGTTTTTAAATATGTAAGCAGCATTAAGTATCCAAGCTTACAGAGAATTTACCTGTGTTTCTATGGTCCTGAGTCTGGTCTTCAATTTTTCATTTTCTTCTTGGAGATAAGCAACTGTCTTTGGGTTAAAGAACAAGAAAATGTTTGTGAACACCCTTGTGCCATTTTGGATTTTCCAAATATTTCAGGGAAGAAAATACAGTTCATAATTTAGGAAAGCAAAAGAGATCCTAAGTGCTTATAAAAATGGCCTTTCATAAGAAATCAATAATTCATTAAATTTTTATGGTTTTTTGCCCCAGTGAGAAAGCAATTTAAGTTTCCAATTCTACTGTAACATAGAGGACCATTCACTTAAACATGCTTTACCATACTGAGATTATTGAGATCAGCATCTTGTTAGTATCAAGATTAATGATTAAAAATTGCATGTTAAGAGATGCAAATCTCATTGTTGCTTATCATTCATATTTTCAATCAACAGGCAAGTAAGAATTTATCCACAGTTCCTTTTCAATAGAGACAAATACCAGGTTACTGTATATCCTGCTCTATGTAACAGGAAATAACCATGTTTTATCAGTCAGAGTAAAATCACCATATGAACTTTGAATGGTTTTGGGAAAAAAAAAAAAGACAACAGATGTACATATTCAACAAAAACTGTTATGATTTTGAAATTTTTTTTGAAAGAGAACTACATTCATCTATAAGCAAAATACAAGCCTGAATTCTTGAATGCTTTAATTATCGTAGTAACAACAATTTGATTCAGACATTGTACTCAACACATCATTTTGGGAACGCAGGACAGAAGACAGAAGATAGAACTCCTTGCTAATTAGCTTGATTGCCCAAAACTTAAAATGGTATTGTAAGAAGTGTGGCATTTTAGAAAAGTTCAGTTGAATGAAATGAGTACAATACCTAATAAAAACTATTGATAATATTAAGTACTAGAAAGTGTTTTGTTATTCTGAAAATGTTTAGCAAGTGAGAAATCAGATGTTTTCAAAACCAGTAAATTCCAAATTCTTTGAGTGCCTGTTTCTTCAGGAGGAATTTAACCAACTTACAACACAAAAAACTGGATGTAGTAAGATTGACTTCAAGTGATACAGAAAATGTTCAATAACCTAATAATTTCAGCCAGTTACATATTTTAATTTACTTCTTTGTTGAAGCACCAGCTAGCTGCATGGAACTAGTTTACTATTTCACTTGATTAAATGGAAAAATAAATTACTACAGAGACCAAAATGTCTTTGCAAAAGAAGGGTTAATATTGCAATACACGTTAGAGACCATAACTGCAGTAAATTTCTGATGCTTTACAATATTAATAATTTACTAGCATTTTACTTTACATTCCAGGGTACATTACCATGATGTCTGTAGTGACAGACACATTATACAAATATTACTGTAAAGCTATTCAGGTCATCTGCATAAGCAGAATGATCATTGACCACAACTGCATGAACAGCCAAGTTCTTACCTTGTTTAGCAGCTCTGACCCACCTTCATTTAATGGAGCCAGTTTTGGTTTAATGGGATCTGAAGTGGACTAAAGAAATAATAAAGGTGAAAAAATTAAATTAAACAGATTTCTAGGAGGAAGAAAAGTACTCCTTTAGTCTGTCAGTCAACTGACAGTTGACAATTCAGCTTTTTTTTGTAAAGCAAATGAACAACCTTTTATTTCAAGTTCATTTTTTACTGTTTCCTTGGCTCCTAAGTTATGGACTTCACTTTGAGCTTATGTTAAACGAAGATACTGCATAGACACATAAAAGTATTGCAAACGTGGTTCTACAGAAGACTAACAACCCTGCAGCAAACAAAGGAGTAAGGAGAAGATATTTGAGTGACGGTAAGAGTAAAAAGTATTTACAAAGCTCCAAATAATTTTCTCATTTAAAGTATTAAAAATAATATATATTAACTAAATATACCTTTATGCTACAAACCAAATAAGGTGCAACCATATTCATGCAAGACAAGCTAGAGTGATATCTGTACTGTGCAATCTTCTCAGCTCTTGGGTTCAGGTTGGGATAAGCAAATGTTCCAGTCCCAGGTATCAGGGGAAGGGAACCCAGGAGCAGATGCTGCTACACATCCCTGGTCTGGCTGACCTTGGGATGAGGTGTGTGAGGCATGCCCCAGAAGTGCAGAACCTGCACGCTGGAAATAGCCAAGGCAATTCAGAGTGAGCCTTGGTACTGAAATGCAAAATATGACTTTTTAGACAGTTTCAAAGACTGTTTTGAAAAAAAGGATGGGGTTTTGGTTTTCTCTTACGCACAAAGAGTCAATACTAAGCATTTTAAACATCTCTCATGACTCCACATGATATTTGATTATGATTTGATTAAAATAAAATTCTACCTTTTTGTTTGAAGATGTATATTCTGACTTTTCAAACTCAGCAACCTGGTCCAGTAATTCTCTTGAAAAGAAAAACAGAGACGCATTTATTTACCAAAGAAAAACAAAAGGAGGCATTTATTTACTACGACCTATGCTATGAAACACATTTCACCAAGCTGGTGCTATGTCTTTTATTGCCTGTAAAATTCTTGTTAGAAGTACAGGGTGAAGTCCTACACAAATACCATAAATGCAACAGATCATGTCAGGCAATGGTATGATACATGCATTAGAATAGACTTAACATCCTTAACTGAAATATAATCCAACCAGACAACAAAAGGTTTTTAATCGAGTTCAATCACCTGCTCTTAACTGATTAATTCAGGAAATAATATTACCAATAAAACATCTTGCTGACAAGTTTGAAATTATTTTGTATCTTGCTATTTTATAGATGGAAGCATTGAAGTTAACCTATCATTGATACAATAGTAAAAGAATAGGTTTCTATGGTTAGGAAAAGAATGCACACAGTCAACACTTTGAAGTTTTCTTATTGGTGCAAGTATAGTCCAATAGATATTACCGATTCTCCAAGTCAGAGACATCTGTCTGTAACTTCAGGTACCATTTCTCAGCCTGTGAAAAGAGCTGCCGCAGAAGTAAAACGTTGGTGTAAGTTGTGTTGATGAGCTCTGACTCCACTTCACTGTGTACAACACTCTGCAGTCCATCCAGCATGTCTATCACCTCGTCAACTGTGAAGGTCTCTTCAACAAGTCTAAACAGAGCGGTCAAGATGAGTCAGGTATGATAAAGGTTACAATTCTGCGTTGATCCCCTTACAAAGGTACCACTCATGTGATGCAATATCTTCTAAAAACATCCACTGTCAGTAGTTATTAGATATATTAGTAGTTATTAGACCACAGCAT
Source organism: Dicrurus megarhynchus (assembly GCA_013399195.1). NCBI lineage: Eukaryota > Metazoa > Chordata > Aves > Passeriformes > Dicruridae > Dicrurus > Dicrurus megarhynchus. The sequence goes on along the minus strand of VXAD01013008.1, from coordinate 886,116 downwards.
TACTAATTGGTTATTGTATTTGAATTTTCTCTCTAAATCATTAAAATCAAAAATATTAATTCAGCTACAGCCTTGCATCCAGCTTAGACATTAGAAGCAAGACCTAAAGCAATGTCATGCTGTCAATATCTATATTAATTCCTAAGAATTTGAACAACTTGGGTTTAAAAGCATTTGACTTGTAACTTCTGGAAAATACAAGAACATACAGACCTAAATGGAGAAGAGTCGCCTCATAAAGTATTCAAACCTGCCACTGCTGCTAGCATATTTTGCTTTATTCTTGCTCATAACCACCCCACACAGTACCTGCTGTCCTTGAGGTCCTGAAAACAAGAGTCCACTGTTTTGAGACACATGCCACGCTTGAAACGGGCGAAGCGCATGTAGCTGACCACTTCGTTCTGGTGGTGCTCATTAATACCCAGCTCTGCCTGTGGAGGAAGATACAAGCACAAAGACAAACGTAAGTAAAAAGGAGCATAACTGCTGTGAATACTTGCCTTCTGACTAGTTTCTGTGATTGCTTTCACAGCATTAGCATGCTAACTAGCATGGTAAAAAACAACCGTATTTTCGTATGTCTAATCCCTATACACCTCTCATAAGTGGGTGAGAAAGCTCCATTACTTGGAAGCACGGGCCAAAGCAGCCTCAAAAAAGTCATACAAAATCAGAGACAGAGGCAACCAGAGGATCAGAACCAGAAGGACTGTACAGGAGAGGAAGCTCTTGGACAAATGTGTCTTGGTTTTACATTACACATGCATAATGTAGCTGGATTATGTATCTTTCATAGATGTACTAACAAAAAACCCAGGTGAAAGTATGTTATGTTTGTTACTTTTTATGCAAACTCTTGAGACTTCTCATAGAATCATAGAATCACAGAATGTTTGTGTTGGAAGGGGCCTTAAAGATCTTGGACCTAGTTCCAACCCCCTGCCATGGGCGGGGACACCTCCCATTAGACCAGGTTGTTCAGAGCCCCATCCAACCTGTGTTTGAACACTGCCAGGGATGGGGCATCCACAATTTCCCTAGGCAACGTGTTCCAGTGGCTCACCACCCTCACGATAAAGAACTTTTTCTGTACATCTAAATCTACTCTCTTTCAATTAGTGCCCATTACTCCTTGTCCTATCACTGCAGTTCCTGCTGAAGAGTCCCTCTCTAGCTCCCTTGTAGGTCTCTTTCAGATACTGGAAGGTTGCTATGAGGTGTCCACACAGCCTTCTCTTCTCCAGGCTAAACAACTCCAACTTGTCTATCTTTGTAGGGAAGGTGCTCCAGTCCTCTTGTCAGCTTTATGGCCCTCCTGTGGGCTTGTTCCAACACTTCCATGTCCTTCTGATGCTGGGAACACCAGAACTGTATGCAGCACTCCAGATGGGATCTCATGAGAGCAGAGGGAGGAATCACTTCCCTTGACCTGCTGGCCATGCTGTTTTTGATGAAGGAGATCTTAATCTTAAGTGATAATGTGAATTTGTTTCTCAACAGCCTATTGCCCAGAAACAAATATTGCCAGGGCAAATGAAGAAGGAAGTAGTTTTAGATCTGGCTAAGAAGCCCTTTTACATGTGCATCTATTTCAAAAGAACTATTGGCATGGGCAATCACATCAGAATAACCACTGCTCATGCAGATAGCACGAGTGACAAGGAGGCACAAGAGGGCACGAGTGGGAGTTTATCACCACGGTCCCTGGAGAGCTGATGCAAAGGCAGGTCCATCTCATTTACTCTGCTGTACTTTGTTAGGATGGGGAGGGACAGCAATGTAGTAACTCAGACAAAACAGTTCATCTGATCACCTTGTCCTTAGTAAACAACCTGTGCAGGGAAGCTCCAGTGACAATGCAATCCTGGGATACCTGGATGAACAATCGATACTCTGGAAACTAAATGCAGCCGAGGAAGCAGCACCAGCAGTAAATAAAACCAGCTCTCACAGTGTGGCTGCAAGCCCAGTGTTGCCCACAAAGTCCCACATATTGCAGATGAGGGAACATATGGAAAGCTAAATGAATGTTCTCTTTGCTGTTGCTGGAGGGGTTTTTTAGTTGAAAAGCTTCTATTCATTACCAACAGAAAGGAAATTAAACTAGTAAACAAACACATAAGCACTCGTGATCTCCGAGTCAGCCACGCCGATACGCAGGTAAGCCACCGGGCCACCGGATCCCGCAGAAACCCCAAGCCCTGGGAGTCTCCGCAAGGATGGCAGGGTGCCCAGGAGGGCAGGTGGCGGCCGCAGCTGCCCCGAGCGACTCCCGCATGACGACAGGCCTCACCCCTGCCCCGCCTGCGGGCCGGCCGCCCGATGCGGAGCGCCTCCGTGCCGGGATCGCGGGATGAAGGGGGAACGCCGGGCAGCGGCCCCCTCCCGCTACTCACCATGGCGGCCGCTCCGCCGGCGCTCGGACGGCTGCGGGCCCAGCGTTGCCGTGGAGACCGAAAGCCTCGCGAGCGCCCTCGGCGCGCTCTGATTGGCGACGGCGCGCCCACGTGACCCGCGCGCCGTGGAAGCGGATAAGGGCGGTGTCTTCTTTATTTTACTTTACCTTTGGATTTCGTACGTGCTAAAGTGCAGTTTGGAAAACTCTGCTGTGCAGCAGTGAGCTGCTGAAGCGGTAGGGGCAGTTAGGCGCGATGGGCAATGTCCCACGTTTATTTACATCACCTAAGATTTTTTTTCCAAAGGCTTTTTCACTAAACACGGATTTTTGCAAAGCATTAGCATGTCAGCAGGACAACACAGAATCATAGAATGGTTTGGGTTGACAGGGACCTTAAAGATCACCTAGTTCCACCCTCCTGCCACGGGCAGGGACGCCTCCCACTAGACCAGGTTACTCAAAGCCCCATCCAACCTGGCTTTGAACACTCCCAGGAATTGGGCATCCACAACTTCTTTGGACAACCTGTTCCAGTGCCTCATCACCCTCACAGTGAAAAATATTTTCCTAATAACTAATGTAAACCTACTCTCTTTCAGTCTGAACTTGTTCTTCCTTGTCCTGTCACTACAAGCACTTGTAGGCTCCCTTCAGGTATTGGAAGGCCATACTTAGGGCACCCTAAAGCCTTCTCCAGGCTGAATAATCCCACTTGTCTCAGCCTTTTCTCATTAGAGAGGTGCTCCATCCCTCTAATCATCTTGGTGGCTCTTCTCTGAACTCACCCCAACAGGTCCATGTCCTTCTCGTACTGGAGACTGCAGAGCTGGATGCAGTACTCCAGGTGGGGTAACTGTCACCACAGTCTTTCACCTGGGTCAGCCAAAAAGTTTATAAAATGTGAAAAAATAACCTTCCATCCATCAGCTGAGTGTATGGAAAAAGTCTAACCAGTTTCAGGTGGCCCAGCTGTATTGTACCCTGATTGCACCTAAGGAGAGGATGAAAGTAATGTTGACAGAGCTTGGGATTTTCCAGTGTAAGTAAAAGGCACACTGAAATTATGGATTTTGTTCATTAATTGTCCTCAAGGCCTGCAGAAGGAGACCAGATCTGTCACAGCAGAGATGCAATATTAGTGAGCCACAGACAGAGGAAAAGCTGCTCATTGAATCTGTCCCATTACAAACAGGAAGAAGGGGTGTAATGGCCTTCTCCCGTGACACCAGTGGACACTTCAAAAGCTAGTATCACCTTCCATATCGAGACAAGTGGTGAAAGCAGAGCACTGGAATGACACAGCTAAATGACTAACAGACCAGGAAGCAGCAAGCTGGGAAAAGGCCATTTGGAACACACACAGGCAGGAGGGCTGCTGCACTTGGGCAGCTGTTTCCATCCAGGCACTTTCTGGAGCTGAGTAGCCCCAAGGGAAAACTGCCCTTCTTCCACAGTTTGAGAGGGAAAAATGGGATCCATTGCAATTTGCATTCCTCAACATTGTATTTGTCTTACTTACTACAGCCTGCAGTGCATTTTCATTAACTAATGGCCCTAAATGCAGCAGTGACCAATTTAGGATTAATGGGTGATTTTGAGTAAGCAGCTGTATTAGTGGCAAATCTAACTGAATTTCTATTTACTTCAGACACAATCAGGAACAAGTGACAAAATTCCATCAAAATCATCTGGATCAACTCTTGAGACAGATAAAGCCTAACTCCTTCCAAATCTGTTTCAGTAAACACAAGTCACAGGTGCAGTCTACATTCAACACGGGAGACTCAAGACATGTTTACAGGAGGCTCTGAAGCATGCCCTCAGGAAAGGACATCCAGGTCTGTCCTCAGAACTGAAAACAACATCCATGTGGCAATCAAGGGAGTGCAGAAAGACAGACCATATGCACAAAAGGTTGTTCCTGAGCATAAGCAGCTCTACAGTAGTTGAAACTGGCCTAAAAGACCTGTCAGGAGCTGTGCTCTGCCTTGTTAGCTTGCACCTCTCTGTCCTCTGCTCCACCACGCAGTACATGCTGTCAGCATCACTTCTTCAGGTTCCCCAGCAAGCTGTGCAGAAGAAGGTGTTACCAACACACAGCAGGAAACACGAGTATTGCCACGAGTGATGTTGACTGACATTTATGGGGATTTTGTACAGCCCATCTAAGGTACTCATGGCATCAGAAACAGTGTTGGCATTTGGTTGGGCCAAAACATGTTCAACTGTGGGTTTCTCTCATTCCTTTTCTTCCACAGTTTCTAGTTATGGAGCTTGGAATGATTGTGCATGAATGGAGTTATTGAGGGTTCAGCGCCTGGAAGTGCTTACCTTGGCTGCTTCTGCACACTTGTTAATGAAGAGACCCCAGTGAAATGAAGCACAAAAAACCAGAAGTGCATGTATTCAAGTACCAGCCACAAAGAGAGCAATCCCTCTATGGCCATGGCGTAACAAGAGAGAACAGCACAAAACACTGAACAGATGAACCTCCCTTTCACCGATATCTTTGCCCCTACACTTCTACCAATGCAGGGGCCAAGGGCAAATGAGATGCTGGGAAAAGATGAAGCCAACGAGCTGTCACACAGGATCAGACTAAAAAGCATTTTGTTTCCTTTCTGGCTGTGGCAATAATCAGGAGCAAGAAAAGGAACAGAATGAGATACATGTGTATCCTGTACCATTCGTGCCTTCACTACCATTTATCCTCTCCACTGAGTGGACCGACAACTTTCTGAGCTGCCAGCCAAACCCAAACTGCAGTGGCTGATCATCATTCTGGAATATGTCTGCTTTCAATTTCTCTAGCCCACCTTCAAAGATATTTGTTGTCTGTCTTGACAACCACTGTGGGAATGTACCATCTGCTCATTATTTCTTTTTGTTTAAGCCTTCAATCCGTTCCTGTCAGTGTTGTCTGGCTTTAGCTGTCTCCTGTACTTAGTGCTATGTCAGTCTTGAAAAAGGAGAAAAGGAGGTAAGAGACTGTCCATGTCACATCTGCAGTGTGCATTAGCTAATTATATGGATTTTTGTGCTTGCTGTTGCCAACCTCCAGAGCTTCCACAAAGGACACCAGGACAGAAACGGGGTTCTGAGGAAAACAGCACAGAATTACAAACAAAATTATCACCTTTCATGGCTAATATTTGGAGGGAGTAGCATTTGGATCAGGGGCCCCAAAGAGCACTGTCTACTTCACAAATAATTAACAGCTGCACCTGGGGCCTCAAGCTTCTCTCTGCTCCCCTCACAACCCACTGGAACAGATGGCTGCTTTACTACTGACAATCAATATTTTCTAAGGAAACAATTCTGACCAGTTATCTTCTTCAAACGTGTCTCATCTGACCTGAAGAAGCAGGAGTTAGAAGTCTGCAAACCCTTCCAGCCAAAGTGAGCAGGGACCCTGGGGCAGTAGAAGTGTCTACAGTGGTCAGGACAAGAGAGTATTTGTGTGAGGAGAACAGTCAGCATCTGAGAGCAATATTTCTGTCATCCAGATCTAAGCCTCTTCAAAGTTGCAGAAGATACATTGCATTTGTGTCTGCAAACCTCCCTAACAATCCAAGCTCCCCTTTTGTGCTTGCACGCTTGAGAGTCCTATCAATCTCATGACACTATCATTCCCACAGGATCAAATTGAGTATTTTCCATGGGGAAGCCTGTTTAGAACACTGCCTCCAACATCACGGTGCCCTAATGCAACTAAATGTACAATTCAAATTACATTTGGTCCTGTTGACTGAAAAAAAAAAAGATTATTTGAGCTTTTTAGGGGAATTACTGCATTCATTTTGGATAAGAACTTCAAAGAAAACCTACTGCAAACACAACATGAGATTGCCATTCAGAAGAAATTAGATACAAACCTCAGATCTATGCCAGGGTTTAATTTATGCTTTTCTTCAACAGAAATCAAAGGACATTTATTTTTTATTCACATGCTTGTCTCCACAAATTCAGAGCTTTGTTCTTTAGGAAGCTGGGCTATACCTAACAAACAGAGGGGAGCTATCAGTTACCATGGGCACTGCTTAGCTCTGGTGTTACTTCCAGACACAAACTATTCTACTGCCCAAGGAAAGGTTATCCATCTCTAGAAGTCTCACTACACATAAGATGAGAACTCTGCATTATTGCTATGGCTTGAAGAATGACTAAAAAATTACAATTACTATGGTAATGACATGATAGCTGGTGGTTCTTAAGCAAAGTCTCTGAGTAACAGAAGAACTGTAGGGCTGAGTTTTCATTGCTATTTGGTAGCTATGCATGGAGAAAGAAAATTCCCTTAGGAAAATTTTGAGACTTTTCAGAGAGCTGTTTCATAGCAGCTCTCACTTGCCTTTCTTTCTCATAAATACACGCAGTGTGAACTGTGAAAACAACACTGATGATGTGAACTAGTTTGTTTTCCTAGACCAGACTGATGTTGTCAGTTCAATATTTTTATTGCTTTAGCAATAAAAACAATTTCAAGCAGAAAAAAAAATCTAATAATCTATTCAGAGAAGCCATAAGCCACCATTATCCAGGACTATCACTGAGATGCCTCTCTAATGCATAATCCATAACAGTAAGAGTGATGCCAGACTGCACTTTCCTGAATGAATTGAGAATTAACCGTAAACACTCACATGCATCTTTTGGGGGATATCTCATTACTGCAGGAGATAATGGCCAATATTGCATGCATTTTTCTTTTTAGAAATTATACTAAACTGTCAGTTACAGGCTAATACTAATAAGAAACCATTCCTTTGCCATAAGGATTGCTTCTAGGAGCTTATCCTGTGTTCCCTGCAGTATACTTTTTCTATAACGGCACTTCTGTTGAATCTGAAAAACAATACGTGATTACATGCTGTATTGTTATCATTTGAGCCCCTGGGTAGTGTGTTCGTGATGAGATTTTCTTTAAGCACTATTCTTTCATAGTTCTTTCAAAAAGATTATCTTCCTCCAATTTCCACAGAGAGTCTTAATTATTAAGAGTACAGCCTCTACCAAATGCTGTTGATTCAAGCAGTCAGAATTGAATCATAACAAAGGTTAAAGAGGGAGCATGGTGTGAGTGCAGTAAGATACAGTTTTAAATTTTTTTTTTCTCTCACACTAGATTTGCCTCTGCTCTTGGACAAGTCTTTGAACTGTCTTCTTTCTAGGGTATGCTAAGACATATTTATAGAATCACAGAATCATCATCAAGGTTGGAAGAGACCTTTAAGTTCACCCAGTCCAGGTGTCCATCCAGCACTGCCACTGTAACACCTAAACTACATCACCCAGAGCCAGAGGCCTCGTAAACACCCCAGGGATGGTGACTCTACCACCTCCCTGGGCAGCCTATTCCAGTGACTGACCACCCTAACAGTGAATTTTTTTTTAAATCTGAATCTCCCCAGTCTCATTTTAGGGCCATTTCCTCTTGTCCTCTCATTGCAGGCCCGGTAGAAGAGACCGGCCCCCACCTGGCCACAGCCTCCTTTCAGGTACTTGTAGAGAGCGATGAGGGCCCCCTGAGCCTCCTCTTCTTGGAGGTTTAGCCCCTTGAGAAAAGAAGCCTTACTTTGATTTTTTTCCTCAGTTTTAACCTTCAGCAACCAACCTGACTAAGCTGTACTGAAACAACCCCCAGGCTTATTTTTGGGCTGCCATTAACCTGTACGACCTAGACTCACGGATCGCGGAGGTCTTTCCCACCCCAACTAATCCCGAGTTCCCCGACCCGCGCCGGGAGGGGCGGGAGGAGGGCGGCGCTGCGGGCCGTGCCCGCCCTCCCGGGCCGGGCGGTGCGGAAGCGCAGGCTGCCGGGGCTGCGTCCCCGCCGGACCCCGGGGGGCGGAGCGAGAGCCCGGGCACGGCGGCATCCTCCCGCGCGGCCATCGCCGGGCTGCTCCATGGAGAAGCGGGGCCCGGTGCTGCACATCGTGGTGGTGGGCTTCCACCACAAGAAGGGCTGCCAGGTGAGGGGGCGCGGGTGTCCCTCGACTCCCGCCTCTCCGCTCCGCTCCTGCGCTTCCTCCCGGCCCTCCCCCGGTCCCCTCCCCCGCGCCGAGCGGCGCCTGCCCGGCTGCGGGAGCTGCTGCGGGAGAGTCGCGTCCAGCGGGGTCGGGGGGCTTCGCTCTAGTAAGGGGGGGGTGAAGGAGGGGCTGGGAGCCGGCGAGGCCCCGCTTGGCCGCGGCCTCCCCCGGCCGGGGGATGCCTGGCTGGGCCGTGACTCGGCTCGCCCCGGGCAGTTCGTGGTCATGGAGCTGCCTCCATTCCCGCCCCGCCTCGGCGCTCCCGCTGGGAGCGAGGCGGAGCGAGGGCCGGCGGGGTGAGCTCCCGGGATTGAGGGGCGACGGCGCACACCGTGGCACCGTATCTGTTTCGAGTCGTGCGTGCTTAATGCGTTCAGACAGAGAATTCTGAGGAAAAGAACCCCACATGGTATTTTAATCTACCTCCCTCTCTCCCTGCCGGCCCAGCATTGAGCGCTCACAGGTACATCTTGTACCAAACAGCCCCAGGGTAACAAGCCCACCCTGGATTTAAGTTTTCTTTGCCTGTCTCTTCCCTGCTTTCATAAGTGCTTGACTGCTTCGTGTGGCCTGTAAGGTAGAAGGATTTTATGTCATGTATTTCATAGATTTTTAATGCTCTGATTGTTTTAATTCTCTTTTAACCCTTGAAGCAGGAGATGCGGTTGCCCAGCTGGGCTGCCCACACAGTTGCTTTGCTGTGACAAGAGCAGATAGACATAGTGTTGGATTTCCAGTGAGTCTTTTTCCATAGCAAGTTCTTGGCTTTTGTAAAAATTGCCAAGATGCTAATGGACGTTATGGTTATTGTTATACAAGAGTTGATCTGACATAAACACATTCCATACGAGGTATCTGAGAATTAAATTATTGCTTCAGCAGAAAATCCAAGCACAATACCTCAGAGGCTAAGGTGCAATAACTCAATTTCTGAAAGATGTGCATGGTTTTCTAATGCATCTTTTCTCCTCAGGGTGTCTGGGGGCTGTTCACAGGATCAGTTCCTGTGAAGTAGTTAGATCATCTGGGTTGTGAGGTTTGTGATATTTATCAGGCACTTTCTTGTCAAGTGCTGTTAAAAGGTGAGCCTTAGTTGGGTATCTGTAGGAGGAGGAGCATATTTTTGCCCTCTCCTTGTTGGCCTCTTGGAAAAGACCTAGGCTTTTGTTTCTTCTCTTCTTCTGGAGCGTGTATTCATTTTCTTGTACATTAAGCAGTGTTGATGCANAATCTAATAATCTATTCAGAGAAGCCATAAGCCACCATTATCCAGGACTATCACTGAGATGCCTCTCTAATGCATAATCCATAACAGTAAGAGTGATGCCAGACTGCACTTTCCTGAATGAATTGAGAATTAACCGTAAACACTCACATGCATCTTTTGGGGGATATCTCATTACTGCAGGAGATAATGGCCAATATTGCATGCATTTTTCTTTTTAGAAATTATACTAAACTGTCAGTTACAGGCTAATACTAATAAGAAACCATTCCTTTGCCATAAGGATTGCTTCTAGGAGCTTATCCTGTGTTCCCTGCAGTATACTTTTTCTATAACGGCACTTCTGTTGAATCTGAAAAACAATACGTGATTACATGCTGTATTGTTATCATTTGAGCCCCTGGGTAGTGTGTTCGTGATGAGATTTTCTTTAAGCACTATTCTTTCATAGTTCTTTCAAAAAGATTATCTTCCTCCAATTTCCACAGAGAGTCTTAATTATTAAGAGTACAGCCTCTACCAAATGCTGTTGATTCAAGCAGTCAGAATTGAATCATAACAAAGGTTAAAGAGGGAGCATGGTGTGAGTGCAGTAAGATACAGTTTTAAATTTTTTTTTTCTCTCACACTAGATTTGCCTCTGCTCTTGGACAAGTCTTTGAACTGTCTTCTTTCTAGGGTATGCTAAGACATATTTATAGAATCACAGAATCATCATCAAGGTTGGAAGAGACCTTTAAGTTCACCCAGTCCAGGTGTCCATCCAGCACTGCCACTGTAACACCTAAACTACATCACCCAGAGCCAGAGGCCTCGTAAACACCCCAGGGATGGTGACTCTACCACCTCCCTGGGCAGCCTATTCCAGTGACTGACCACCCTAACAGTGAATTTTTTTTTAAATCTGAATCTCCCCAGTCTCATTTTAGGGCCATTTCCTCTTGTCCTCTCATTGCAGGCCCGGTAGAAGAGACCGGCCCCCACCTGGCCACAGCCTCCTTTCAGGTACTTGTAGAGAGCGATGAGGGCCCCCTGAGCCTCCTCTTCTTGGAGGTTTAGCCCCTTGAGAAAAGAAGCCTTACTTTGATTTTTTTCCTCAGTTTTAACCTTCAGCAACCAACCTGACTAAGCTGTACTGAAACAACCCCCAGGCTTATTTTTGGGCTGCCATTAACCTGTACGACCTAGACTCACGGATCGCGGAGGTCTTTCCCACCCCAAC
>VXAD01013008.1:825721-874886 GCA_013399195.1 Dicrurus megarhynchus | reverse complement strand
CTGCCGGCCCAGCATTGAGCGCTCACAGGTACATCTTGTACCAAACAGCCCCAGGGTAACAAGCCCACCCTGGATTTAAGTTTTCTTTGCCTGTCTCTTCCCTGCTTTCATAAGTGCTTGACTGCTTCGTGTGGCCTGTAAGGTAGAAGGATTTTATGTCATGTATTTCATAGATTTTTAATGCTCTGATTGTTTTAATTCTCTTTTAACCCTTGAAGCAGGAGATGCGGTTGCCCAGCTGGGCTGCCCACACAGTTGCTTTGCTGTGACAAGAGCAGATAGACATAGTGTTGGATTTCCAGTGAGTCTTTTTCCATAGCAAGTTCTTGGCTTTTGTAAAAATTGCCAAGATGCTAATGGACGTTATGGTTATTGTTATACAAGAGTTGATCTGACATAAACACATTCCATACGAGGTATCTGAGAATTAAATTATTGCTTCAGCAGAAAATCCAAGCACAATACCTCAGAGGCTAAGGTGCAATAACTCAATTTCTGAAAGATGTGCATGGTTTTCTAATGCATCTTTTCTCCTCAGGGTGTCTGGGGGCTGTTCACAGGATCAGTTCCTGTGAAGTAGTTAGATCATCTGGGTTGTGAGGTTTGTGATATTTATCAGGCACTTTCTTGTCAAGTGCTGTTAAAAGGTGAGCCTTAGTTGGGTATCTGTAGGAGGAGGAGCATATTTTTGCCCTCTCCTTGTTGGCCTCTTGGAAAAGACCTAGGCTTTTGTTTCTTCTCTTCTTCTGGAGCGTGTATTCATTTTCTTGTACATTAAGCAGTGTTGATGCAAGGAAAAAAAAAGAACAAAAAACCCAAGCAAACCCCCAAACTATAAATTAGTAGCAGTGAATTTTATGTCGTTGCCAGTAAAATGTTTGTAGAAGTACATTTTGAGGTGTTGTCAAGAATTAGGTCAGATACCTCTGAACTGAAGTTTTCTTTATCTCAAGAAATGACCTGAAGGAGCTGGAGAGGAAGGCAGTTTGGGAAGGGGACAGGGTAGCTGAGTCACAGGGAGAAGAACTGCAGAAATAGAATGACAGTCAGCAGAACCACAACCAGCAAGGCTGCCCAAGGGAAAGCTGAACAGAAATCTAATTTTGAATGTGTCCTACCTCTGACTTAGCATATTTTTTACTGAACTGTGGAAAACATTTCCTAAAAACTGGAGGTGAGGAGCTGCACAGCTATAGCCTAATGAGTTTGACATCAGTAGTATGCAAGACTCTAGAGAATTTTTGGAAGGAAGAATTAATTAACAACATGAAACTAAGTAGACTGAGTCCTATGTGCATTTGCTAAAGATAGATCATGCCTGACTGACCTGCATCTTTTGTAAGAATAAGTGATTGAGTTCCTTTCTCTGTGAAAGAAATGGAGTAGCTCTAATCTGCTGGGAACTTGATAATGGATCACACTTATTTTAAAGGTAGAGATACGGGAAAATTAGTGCAAGAGCTGGTACTTGGCTAAAGAGTAGTAAGAAGGAGAGGAAGCAGAATCAGATTTGAGTCGGAAGAGGAACTATTGGTTTGAAAGGTACTTGCAAGAAGTGTTTCTCAAGATTGAAAGTGGTGCTGGTATTGTTTACACCATAAAATTGAACTATGATAAGCAAACTTGAGGAATCAGTATTTCAAAGGAAAACTGGGAAGTCATGCAAGAGCTTGACAACAAGGAATGCTGGATTTATAGAAATGGGGTGCATTATGAAGTTGTGCAATAGGAATGAATAATAACTATAAGCTTGGGAATTGACACGAGGAAATGTCTGGAAGAGAAATGAGACCACATGTGATCAAGGCTAAGTCACCAAAGCAGAGTGATTTGAGGGCAAGAACAACAATGAATGTAATCCTATCCCATATAAATTCTGATCCACTTTTCAGAAAAAGGGATTCAGATTCTCTCTTCCAGAATTGGATGAGATAGTTCCTGGGCAGTCTGTATTCAAGGAGAATGTAGAAGAACTTCCCTAGACAGTCTAACAAAGTAGATTTTTGAGGCTGTATTCACTTCTGTAAGTACAGTAACATTCTTCCTTTTTTCTCTCCTGCCTCTTCAAAACTGGAAAGCAGAGGCAGTTGTGTGGTAAGCTGAAATGGGGAACTGAGGTGACCAAAAAGCAAGCCTTGTTTTGGTGGGTTGCTTTTGAGGTAGTTGTTTCACAGGTTCTGTTTGCCAGGTGGACAGCTGCATAGGACAGATACATGGGCACGAGGAGAAGACCAGTGGAGGTGAATCGCCTCTCTTGACCTGCTGGCCACATTCCTTTTGATGCAGCCCAGGATGTGGTTGGCTTTCTGGGCTGCAAGTTCACATTGCTGGCTCGTGTAGAGTTTTTCATCAACTATCACCTCCAAATCCTTCTCTGCAGGGCTGCTCTCAATGACCTTTAAAGTATTGATAATGGCCTTTGAAGTATTCATTGAAACACTGCATTACATGTAGTTGTATTCCAAGAAACTGTTGTAAAGTTAAGAATGAGGAGGATAAAACAGCCATTTAATCTAAATGAGTGTTGGTACAAGAACCAGTGGATATGAACTGTCTGAGGATGTGCTGCATACCTGAAACTGACGTGCGGAAAAGAAAACGTCCAAAAGCAGTGCTCAAGTGGACGTCACTCAGAGTGAATTTGGAAAGCTTGAGAGATCACAGACGTAGGCTGCCTGTCCTAACAGGAATCAACGTGGTTTGCCTGAGAAGGCTCCTTTCAGTTTCTGTTCCCACCTCTTTTCTCTGTGGTCTTACTAGGAAATGCATGTGGAGTTAGGATTTTCTATGGATTTCTTGATGCTAGGTTCTTTCATTAGCTGCTTTTGCTTCTGAAGCTTCATCCCTTGAAATGTACAGCTCTTCCTGTTGATTAACTTATAGGGTAAGAAATGTGTGACATGCAAAAGACTTTGATGTGCAGTTTGGAAATGTATAGGAATATCTTCTTCTTTCACAGACTTGAAAAACAATTCATATGCATTCATTTTTGAAAGAGAAGGAGAGTCAGAGAATCTCTTTCTGTGTGCCTTTGGATTGGGAATATGAGCACTACAATTGTTCCTCATGCTCCTTCCAAGGGCTGACTATTTAACTGGGGGTCTTTATGCTGGAATATAAGAGACAAAGTGAAGTTTTGCCATCTGTACATAGTTTAGTCTGGGGATCCAGTTTCCCAGGCAATTGTTAAAAGCTTGGAAGTTGCCACTCGCTATCATGAAGGCTTTGTGTTATCTGAAAACTAAAGCACTAAAAATTGTGGACACATTGAGAGGAGTTTTCTCTAACAAGTATGGAGTAAACTTTTGGAAAACCTGCAGGCTTTTGTTTGTCTGTATGAGCAGACTGCCATCCTGTTTCTCTAAGCCCCTTAGTTACTGAGTTGAACTGTGAATTCGAGGAGATTTGCAAAAAGTGCTGGTTGCTGTCTCTTTTTGCTAAGGATTAGAGGTAGTTATGGCAGTGTCCAGAGAATGGGAGGAGAAACTTGGCTGCAAACTATTAGGTCCACCTAGTATTTGACACACTTTCAACAGGCCCATTAAGGAAGGGAATGGCAATTGGCAGGAAGCAGGCATGGTGACTGGTTTCTTGGCTTTGTACGTGCTGGCTGACTTATTATGGGAACCCTGCTCAGTGAGTCATTAAACAGTAAATGTCCCGAAGTGGGCAGAAGTCATGGGCAGTATGCATTCAATGATGATTTTCATGCATCTGAAATGAAATGACAAACATTAAAAATTCCTTTTTTGATCCCTCTTTGCTATGGATAAGAGGAGTGGCCTCAGGAAAAAGTAACAGCAAATACAGTGTAGTAGCACAAACTCTTTCCCATTAATGTAACACACACAGTTTTGGTGCAGTAGGAGTTCCACACTTGTCGGGCTCTGCAGAACTCAAGGCACAAAAGCATTGGGGCACAAAGTGACAATAAGGGAAATCTGCCACAGAAATGTGTTCTGATGTGTTCTGGAGTGTCTGTAGCTGCTCAACTCATTACCTACTGCATCAGGTTCTGTTGATCTGCTTCAGTGTAGGGTGGTAAGACCACCTTTCAGGGCCATTTGTGCCTTTCTTCAGGAGCAGCTGATAACACATTCCTCAGTAGTTTTGAGGAACTGTAGTAGTGATTGACTAGTGATTTCAGGGCAAAAAAAGGGAAAGCTTTTTTTCAGAATCATGAAACACTTTCTCTCAATACAAGTGAGTGATAAAGCACTTAATTTGCCTTACAACACTGTAATTTTTGAAAGCATTAACTGGTGTGGAGGGTCCTTACCTACCTTATAATAGAAGTCTCTAGCAAAAATGTAGCCTGAACAGATGACTAGGAGATGCAAGTTGTGTTGAAGATACAGGGAAAGGATACTTTATAGGAAAGGTAGGAGACTTAAAGTCCTGAGGTGCAGTTCTCCAGTAATGATTGTGTGTGCTGTGACCGTCACTTGAGCTCTGTCTCCAAGCTTTATTTGCATGGGGAAGCAGAGAGATAATAGTCTCTGAGGGTGTAGGAAGGCTTAAAATATCACAAGTACTCTAGAAATAATTCATTTTGAAGGCAGAGTTAAAATGAGAACTGATGTATTTATAAAGGAGAGGACGGAAACATTTCAGCAAAACTGGAAAAGCTTGTGAGTAGGAGAACTAGGCACAAGTCCTTGTAAACCCCCTGGCTGGTTGCTGAGGAAGTGCATGGTCCTTTTGGTGATGCAATGCTTGACCTGCCACAACAATCCCCACCTTCTCCTGATGCTGCAAGGCTTCTAAGATAATCGCATCTGAGTGAACTTGGGCCCTGGGTCACCACCAGTGAGGCCACGCAGAATCTCACTTCGTTTGGGGCAAGGCCCAGCTTTTCTGTACTCGGTATCCTGAGCAGTTGTGCACATCACTGCTGACCTTGAGCAGCAGGTGACCATTGTCTCATGTAACCTCTAAAGAGCTTAAAATGATTCCACATTACTCTTGGCTCTCTTTAATGTATGCATTTCTTACTGTGTTGTGGAAAAAAAATCAAATTGTGAGTAGTAGGGAAGGTGAGGAAGCGTGTCCTGGAATGCTCGCACTGTCAATCAATTTTGTTTGCCTTTGTTTGATCTGTGAAATAACTGCAGTATATCTTGACCCACTTCTTTGTACTTCTGTGGAGGATGACATTTCAAACTCCCACAGACATGGGAGTGGATTACTGTAAGTACCAAAAGGCATATTTCCATGGAATCCCAAAGTTTGCCACAAGGATCTTCAAGGCAGTGAACTTTATAATGTAAATGTGATGCCTGCTTTCTCCAAAGTAGTGTCTGAATGCTTGTCTGTGTGAGACTGTTCTTGTGTGGACTGTGCCTGAAGACCAGTCCCCCTCTTTTGCCTGACCAGAGGTTTTCTTTCGGGCATGCAAAGGAAACCTAAGATCAGTAGTGAAACAGCAGGCAACCAGTTTAAGAGAGGAGCCTGAATACAATCTTTGAGAGGGAAGAATGCTCTTTAATTCTTCCCTTCCTGAATTGTGTATGTGATCTTCATCATTTGATGGCTTCAAATACTTGAGCTCTGGAAGGTGGTGCTTGTTGCGATCTGCAGAAATTAGCACCTGACATGGCCTGAGCAATCCGTGCACGTGGCCTTTTTCGCTTGTGCATAGGAAGCAGGTGTCTTTAAGCAGAAACGTTGGCAACTTAGGCTTGATTTTGCAGAATTAGGAGATGTCTAAGGAATGAGCAAGGTCAGCCTGCACTTTTTATCAGCTGTTGAGAACTGCCAACGTTTCTAGGTCTCTTGATTGCAGCACGTTTTTTCAAGAGGAAAATATTGAAGTTGTTCTCTTCCATAGATTCCATGGGTGGGAAGTTTCAGGGGAACACTTCCAACCTGTCTTAGTCCCTGTTTAATTTGCTGCCTTTCTTCTAAGGTTCTGCTTTACTGGAGAATTACTTTTTTCTCTTCTTGATCTTTGTCACTCCAGCAGTTGCTGTAATCCTCTTAGATGTGCTTGATGCTCTTAAACATGTGAGTGAAGTGTATGCTTTTCTGTCTTTAAATTCCTTGTGTCTTTGTTTTGGGGGAGCACAATAGGCAGGTATTATGCAATAGGTAATCTTGTCTAGTGATTAAACAAGATCTTGTTAATGGAACAACAGAAACAAAAATAAGTTGAAAAGGAGCTAGACTGGAATCAAGCTGAAGTGCTTTGTTCCTGTTTCTGTTGATAATAACCTGTAAACATTAGCACAGTTCCTTTATTTCTGTTCCCTGCTTTAATAATATTAAAGCACTTTAAAGGACCATTATGAGCATGAAATCTTCTAATAAAGTTAATCATAGCATACATCAAGTATGAAAGATTAGTCTTTTGTCTAAAATATGTGGATTTTATGCTCAGCAGGTTGTAACTTTTAAAGAAGCTTTTAGCTTTTATTTGTAAGGCTGCTCTAATTGGCATGGGGTGCTAATAATTTTAAATACACAATGAATTGCTGAGTACACATGTACTTCTGTAACAATACTGCAGATTCTGATCTCTTGTGTAGAGTTAATGATGAGTTCCATTTTCTGCATGTCTGTTTAATCCACCAACATTGTATTTAGTGCTCGTTGTTCAAGAAAAACTTCGGGGTATGATTGCGTTGTTTGTTTCTTTGTTTTGTTTCTTTGTTTAGTTTTTCAAAGAGCCCTGTACTTCGATAATCTTGCAGTCACTTCTGTGAAGTCCTGCCTGGGAAGTAAAGTATTCCATACTGAAGGAAGGATTCCGTACTGGGTATTTTTTCCATAGTTGCCCTGATGTGCAAGTTGAGAGAAGGTTCCTAAATATCCATTTGCAGTGATGTAATGCTTCCCATGGTCATCATAGTCAGCTTTCATCTTCTAATTTGTCTGTTCTTTGTATGTGTCATAACTTCTGAGTAGTTATTTAAATATCCTGTGCCAGGAATCTTGGCCTTTCTCATGAATAAATGAATGAATTCTAAATCAATAAAACATATATTTCTGTACTTCTGTCGCACCTTTCATTTACCTATTTCAGAATGTTTTCAAATAATGACTTGGGCTCTTGGCAACATAATTTACATACATATAGAATAGAGGGAGGTTCAAAGCTGTAAAATCACTGAACAGAGGTCACTCCAGCTGGAGTAAATTGGAACTTGCAAGACTCAACTTTGTGTTCCCTGTCCTAATATTGCCTTTCTTGGTGATCTGTGCCTAATTTTGGTAATCCATTTCCTAGCTTGTATGAGGTGCTGAATTAATATACCTAGGCAGCATGCTGTTTCTAAAAGCAAAGAAAGCTGTGGGCACAGGACGCAAAAGGAAGTTCCTTGTCTGCCCCAGCATGCTGGGGGGCAGGACATGGGGCTGCTTGCCTGCTTCCTTGGGGTTACCGAGAGCAGAGTATGTTCTGTACTTCGTTATGTTACTGTGTTTGTGCAGCTTCTCAGCCTCATATGTAGTAGTGAGCCAGATTTGCTGGCTCTCAGGAGTAATTCTGATGTTGAAACTTGTAAGGAAGGGGCAAATTCACTAAGAGCAATTCTGGGCCTATCGGATGTCCTGAGGCAAAGAGCCTGAATGCTTGTTGGCTCATAAGACCAAGTGATGGCTCGCTTGGACTGCCTTGGTTCAGCAGCAGATGCTGGATGAATGACACACAATGGCTATTTCTAGATCGATGAGTAAAAGTGCTTAGAAGCATGCCTGCTGTCCTGGTTCTCCATTTTCCCAGGGAAAGGTGGATTCAGTGTATAATTTGTCAACTTGTTGCTGGCTGCTTCCTATTGGGAGTGAGGTCCTGGAGCAGAGCTGGGGAAAGGCTGAGTCTCATGTGTGAGGTCTGGGTGCTGTCCCTGGAGAGGGGAAATGCCACAGTCCTTACAGCTGGGTGTGCTCATTAAGAGCCCAGGGGCACCAAGATGGGCATTAAGAGCTGATCTGTGGGTGAACAATTGGCTGCTGCTGACGCCAGTCTCCACTGGCTGCTGCGTTGGACAGACATCTCTGTTAGGGGTAGAGATTAGGGGTCCCTCCCTTGTTTACTCAGGGCAGCTGCTCTCTCTTGCCAGAGTTCTTCCTATATGAATTCTAACTTGCTTTCTGTAGTGGTACAAATCTTGTCTTGATGGCACGGAATTCCCTAGCAAGTCCCCTTGGCTGGAATGGTTGCAGTAGTATTAAGTTCCTCTTCTGGGAGGAGCGTGGGGGTTTTTTTTGTTGTTTACTTTCTTTGAAGAGACTGATAAGAGCCAAAGTGCCAAAGCACAGGAGTTATGTAGGGCTTGAGCTCTATAACTATAAAAATAAAGTGTTAAATAATTGGAAAGAGTGTCTAGAATGCATGCTAGCATGACTTCGAAAACAAATGTCTTGTTTCAGGTTATTTTATCTTTTAAGGGCCTCAGTAAGAGTCAGAACTTTATTAACATAGTCAGGGTTTTTGAAGTGAACTTGAATGGTGATACTGTGCATACAAATGGTGCCTTAGAACTCGTGTAAGTGGCTACTCTATGGCTTTAGCAATATGGGAATGTGAGGAAGTACCAGTTTCAGGAGCTGAAAGGATGTAAACAACTATGCTCTGCATCCTTGTAATACAGGGATTTATTTTGCTGTGCTATTTGTGTATATAGTATATTTTAAAATATATTTATGTAAGTATGTATCATATGTATTCTTCATATATATTTTTGTATGCATTTATACATATTATTACACATAGTTGTTACAAATATTCATATTTATTTAAGTGTATAACTTATATTTAAAACTCTGCTGTTAGGGGTCATTATATTACTGCATAAGCATCATTGTTGTGTGCATGGGCTCTTCAGCTTGCAGATCCTGATCTGTTGGTTCTGCTGTGCAAAAATGGGGAAAGTTTGTCATTTATGTTCAATTGTTATTTGAATAATAAATTGTTCTTACTGCTGAAAGACAAACAGTGCTCTTAGATTTTCATTTGGCTGCATGCTGCAGTTGTTATGGTGATTCAAATAATGTCATTAGCGTGCTGGTCTTTTCTGGGTCTGGCTATGTTAGGATTAATAAATCAGGAAAACTGATTTTAGAAATCCCTACTTCGAGTGAAGAACAAATACTGACTTATTTGTAAAGAGGTATCAAATTTTAGGCGTAATTTTCATCTGTTGGGTTTTTTGATTGCTGCTGCTTAGTTATCCTCTATTTAGCATATTTCTGCCATTCTTTCTTGTAGAGGAAGACTTGGTATCCTTGAAATGATGTGTGTTGTAATGATTTATGAAGGGAAAAGATTTTCTAAATAGAAATGTAATTAGTGGGTTTTGCTGATCTCCTTTTCTTCATTTCAAGCTATTATCCTACCTATTTTTTGCAGTAGAAGCAATGGGAGAGATCATCAAGCAATTGTTCAGGATTTGCTTCCTGTAAATTAGATTCTGTAACTTACTGAAAGCATCCTTAGTCTTAAACATAATACTCATTCTAAATATTTCAGATTTTTTTTGAGATTAAATAATCTCTCCATTGTACCAATGCAAAAACTTACTCGGGTCCAGATGTTTTTTCATATCTAATCTGAAAAGAAATCTTTCAAAATACCTGTTACACTGAAGAGGAGAGCTTATGTTGTGACTGTAATTCAAACGTGATAGTAGATGAAGTGGGAAGCAAGGGAAGGATGGGAAGGTTATGCTGACTTGCCAGCACATTTTAAGTTATCACTGTTTAGTGTTCACTGAGGATCTTACTTTGATTAACAACTAAGCACTTTCCACAGATAAGGAGAACAACCTTACCTAAGTGTAAAATTAATGCCAACTACCTGTCTAATGTTTGAGTGTGATAGCTTAGGTGGACATGCATCCTTTTTTAACCTCTCTTCTGATTTTGTACTTATAATTTAGTAGAAGATACTATCAATGCATTTTTCTTAAAGGAAAACCGTCATGTTAATTCTTAGATGTAGGAACTGAAATGCATTTTTCCTTGCTTGCTCTTATGTTTTCTTACTGTGACTTAATGAATGTGTAGTAAATTTATTCTGGCTAGGAAGTGCCTTTAAAGACAAGGAACAAAACCAGATTGCCTGGATTTTTTTTCCCCCCCACAACTAGAATTGTGTGTTCATTGGTGCTTTGCATCCAAACTATTAGATTCAATACCAACTGCATATTAAAGGTTAGTTAATGCTGCAGAATCCCAGAAACATCAAAGATGTTAGTTCCAGAAATGCAGTTGTACTTCTGTTTAAGTAGTTTTTTAAAAATATATTTTAACTTGGTAATTCACAAGACTTGAAGTGTTTTGAGTAGTGAAGAGCACAGTCATTAATTTCTCCCCTAAATCTCAAGACAATATTCTGTATTGTTTTTAATTCTGAAATCCATCAGGACCTGTCTGCTTACAGAACATGACAGTCTGAACAGGCAAAAAGCATTGCCATCAAAACCCCTTGACAGGCGTGAGCAATATTTCCTGCTGGAATGAAGATCCCTGACATTTGAAAGAGTAAGAAATGCATGGAGATACTAATTCATGTTTTATGGAGTTTATTTTGAAGTCTCTCAGGAGTTGGGCTTTGAATTTTAATTTCATTTCGTTGAGGAGTCTTCTTTATTTCAACTGAGGAGACAAAAACCTGTAAAATTTTCTCTGGCAGTCAATTCTGAAAACGTGTGTATTTCTTTGTTCTTGTTGACTACTGGGCTTTATGAAAAGATTTTATTTCTCGTATTTGTGGGCATTTTTGTAATGATACCTATATTAATGACATACAGGGACATTTAAGTACATGTTTATGTATGCACATGCATATATGGATGGATTTACATAAAAAGCCATTATATTTAAATTAAAAATGAGCTCTTCCTCCTTCATTCTGTGAAGAGGGTGAAAAGGAGATGTGAGACAGGTCTCTTCAGTAGTCCCATCTCTTCCCCCTGTCATGGTTTGTTTTGGTTTTAAGGTGGAAAATGATAAGAAAACAGCTTTGTAAGTTGCCCTCCCTAGAAGCACTACACTGTAGTTTGCACTTGCAGGCCGGGAAGAGGTTTTTGCTGAGACTCCAGTTGTTTGAAAACTCAAAAGTGATAGAACTGAGATTCTATTTACCCCATTATTACCCCCTTTATCCATGTGCACTGCTCAGTTTCATAATTTTCAAGAACTGTGAGGTTTTAGCCATTTTTTTAAGGCTGCTCAATATTCTTATAATACTTGGTTTTTGAAGTAATGCTTTCTTTCCGTACAAAGGATTCCTGACTGCAATTGATGCAAGTCTGCAAATTAAGCTGGAGAAATCAAGCAGAACATCTGGAGGGTGGGGAACAGTTAGGGTGAGTTTCATCTGCATTGTCAGTCATCTGCAAGTTAGGCTTAGAGCTAGCTCTCTTCAGAGGTGGTCGAAAGAAACAGACCAGATGAATCATCCTCTGCAGGTGTCTGTTTTCTCTGACTATGCAGAATGCTTAGGAAAACTGCCTCGCAGATCTTGCTTTTTGACATATAGTCAGCTGACATGAATCCCACCTGCAGTGACTGCTTATTTAATATCAAAAAGTCAAACTTTCTCATCACTGGGAACTGTTAAGTTGGAGGAGAGATGGAAGGAAGTCATCCAGGGCATTGCATGCTCTTCTTGTTGGATTGTCCTTTTTCCTATTTCTTTGTTGCTTCCACCCTTTTGGTACTTTGACCAGCAGCAATTCTATTAACGTACATGAATGTGATTCCTCCTTAGAAACCATTACTAAATGGATCCTCTTGGGGAGGAGGAGGAATAATAGTATGTCATAATGTAAATCAGGTCTATCATGAAGTATATCTGTAAAATAGATTATTTAAGGCCACTTAAGCAGTTTTAGTTTTGATTTATCTGAGTTTTGTGATCTTCTCTCTTATACACACACATGCATACAGAAATTTCTATTAAAACAGATTTTTGAAAGAAGATGACTAATAGAAAACAAGACTGTCATCAGTGTCATTAATGCTCTTTCTGTTTATTGGAGTTGTAGCAGACAGAGCCTGCAGAAATCTCTGTTGCTGGGATTATCTGATAGCAGCTGAGGCGTTGATAGCATATTGTGAGCTAGAACAAAGTAGTTCTTCAGCAAATTTCACACTGTCAAAAGAACACAGGAGCCAGATTTCTTGGCTTTATTCTGGACTTCAAAAAGGAGCCCTTCCTTAGTGAATATGTGTTTTTCATGTAGCTTGACTTATCTTACCCTTCTTTCCTTTAAATTTGTCTCCTAATTCATTATTTGGCTGGAGTACAAAATACAATTGTAATTCTGAAGGTGCTTGGAAACAATGATATCTTAAATCCTTAATTTCCCTGTCAGGAATGTTGCTTTGAAGGTATTTGCTGGAATCTAAGGAACTCAGGGTTTCTTCTGTATTTGGTAGAAAGAAGCTCCTTCAGAGGATGAATCTCTGTTGGCCATGCAGTGAAATAAAACACCTGAGTCAGGACGTAAGTGTAGATGCTCCTTGACTATCTATGTTTTAAACTTAGGAACTGTGCTATATTTATTGCTAAAGTTACTCCTGCAAGATTCCAGTAATAATTCTGTAATCGGTGTTTTCAGCCAGCCAATTTGAATCTGAACAACAGCAAAAGGTATGATATTGCAGACATTTATGTGAAACTTCTACTGTTTCAATTTTCTTATCTGTGACTTGAAAAGCATAGCAGGGAATTCTCAGTATGTGTGTACTAAATGGCAGACAGTTTCTCTGCTCCTTGTATGGATGCTAATTCCAGTGTTTTTCTCTCACTTGGAAGTCAGATGCTCTTCTTTTTGCTTAGTGGCATATTTTGTTTAAAGGACTTTATGGATTCCTAATAGTTACAGGGATGGCTTCTCTGAGAGGCTGCCAGAAGCTTCCCCCATGTCTGACAGAGCCAATGCCAGCTGGCTCCAGGACAGACCCAGGGCCTGGTCAATGCCCATCAGGTGATGGTAGCACCTCTGGGATCATGTATTTAAGAAGGAAAGTTACTGCAGAGAAGCAAATTGCAGCCAGAGAAAAGAGGAGTGAGAGTATGTGAGATTGAAACATCCCTGCAGACACCAAGGCCAGTGAAAAAGGAAGGGCTGGAGATGCTCCAGGCACTGGAGCAGAGATGCCCCTGCAGCCTATGATGAAGACCACAGTGAGGCAAGGCTGTCCCCCTGCAGCCCATGGAAGTCCGTGGTGGAGCAGAGATCCACCTGTAGACACCCCCATGCCGGAGCAGGTGGAAGCCTGAGGGCGGCTGTAGCCCCATGGGAAGCCTGTGCTGGAGCAGTCTCCTGGCAGGGCTTGTGCCCCCACAGGGGACCTGTGCTGGAATCTGTTTCTGAAGGACTGCACTCTGTGGAAGGGACCCACACTGGAGCAGTTCATGAAGGACTGCAGCCTATGGGAAGGACTCATGTTGGAGAAGTTCATGGAGCAGTCTGCTGGGGGAGGGTCCCTGTGCTGGAGCAGGGGAAGGAGTCGACCCTCTGAGGAAGGAGAAACAATGTATGATGACCACGAACCATTCCCATCCCTCTGCATTGCTGGGGGAGGAGGTAGAGAATCGGGTATAAAGTTAAGTCTGGGAAGGAATTAACCCACCCCAGGGTGGGGAGAAGGTGTTTTCAAGATTTGGGTTTACTTCTTGTTGTCTTACTGTCTTTTATTGGTATAAAGTTAATTTCCCCAAGTCAAGTCTCTTTGGCCCATGACAGTAACTGGTGAGTGATCCCTCCCTGCCCTTATCTCGACCCATGAGCCTTTTATTGTATTTTCTGTCCTTTACCCAGGTGAGGAGGGAAGTGATAGAGCAGCCTTGGTTGGCTTCTGGTGTCCAGCCAGAGTCAACCCACCATAGTAAGGAATAAGAAAACTTGAAATTGATACAGCAGGTAGTGAGGCTGATTTCTCGTGGTGTTTTCGTGTCCTTTGTGCCTTTTTCTCAAGTTGGCAACAGTTGTAGACAGTGACATCGTGTGTTAAGGTGAAGAATTTCACTTTTCCTTGGTACTCTCATCTTTCACAGGTTTTTTCTTTTGTTGTTGTTATTATTATTACTATTTTATTTCAGTCTCCATCAAATGCTAAGATTATCTGTATGCTTGCTTTATCATGCTTTTATTTTCCATGTGTACGTACATTTTACAGTTCACTAGTTATGCTCATTAACTAAATATCCTTGGAGAGAAGTTGCAGTATCAGTAAACAGTTTGTTTTACTGAAAAATTTGTGTTTATATTTTGTTCAGTAAGTTAAGAAATGCCACCTGGAAAAGAATTAGTGGAAGTGGCTGGAAACCCAGAGGGGTCTCCATAGGAAAAGAAGATTGCACTGTAAAGATGCTGATTGTGGGAATCTGTGGTAGACATGCAGTGCAGTGCAAGGAATGGAAAGGTTGTCCCTATTTCTAGGAAAAAGGGGTAAATGGCAAATAAATGACAGGCAAAACTGAAAAGCAGGATTTCTTAGTGAAAGGAAAAGGAGATACTTTGGGCTATTGAGTAGAACACATTGCAGGCAGGGACATAAAAATATGTAAACCAGTGTTTTGCTGTTAGTATAGTTTCTGACATGATTCAACATCTTGCAGGGTAAAATAGAGGCCTGCATGTGTTAGCATTACCTAGTCATGAGTACTTGAAGGGCTCGGAAGTCAAATCTGATTTCAGGATATGTGTGCCCCAGCAATGACCCCTGCTGATGTTGCAGGTGTGGCAATGTGCTACTGGCTCTGGGCACACAGGGATGAAGGTATTCAGCTCTTGGGTGCTGTTTGCTGCTTGAAGATCTTTTTCATTTCTCTTGAGGAAAAGGAATTAGGCTGTAGAAGCCAAATCTGTCCAGGGCCTGTCAATTAAACCACACGAGTCAGTCTGGGGGTGCATTGAAGGAAGAGACAAGGAATGCTAGTTGGAAGAAAAACACTTTTTTTCCACAACATTGGTAGGAAAAAAGTGCTAGGCTGAATCACAGAGGCCTGCTTGTTTGGTAATGTATTCTCTCTTTTTCTCCTCTTTGCTTTCATTTGTTTGTTTAGGTTGAATTTTCCTATCCTCCCCTAAAACCTGGAGAAGGACATGACAGCCACAGTTTACCAGAGGAATGGAAGTACTTGCCATTTCTTGCCTTACCGGATGGCGCTCACAACTATCAGGAAGGTAAGAAATGAGAGAGGAAAGTTGTGTGTACTTCTACTGCAACCCAAAGAAAAAACCTGATATCTGAACAGCTGACCAGTGATTCCTTTTACTATTTTACTATATATTTTCCAACTTAAACAAAAAGTGCAGACCTCCTGCACTTTTTGTTTAAGTTGGAAAATACATTGGCAAGGATATGTTCCTTCAGAGTTTAGGTGAAAGTAGATGAAAAAGGTGTACCTCTTGTATCAAGAATTCTGATGTCAATAAAAACTTAGGGGTTACATATCAATTTTGTATAGTTCTAGCACAAAGCAAAGCTGCTGGCTTTTCAGAAATTCTTTGAGGGGTGAATAAACTCTCCTCCAGTAATTAAGAGAATCTTAAAATGACCTACAAGTCATGGAAAGCCATGTCAGTATAATGGCATGAGCTTTAAAAGTTTGTTTGTCAGCGGAATTAAGATAGAAATATCCGTTTGCTGTACAGTCACCAGCAAGTTCACTGCACAGGTTTTTTTTTGGTATTGCATTTATTCTTTTATTAGCAGTTCTATTCATCCTTGACATTTATATTTGTGTCCAGTTGTTTCATCTTTTTTTTCTGCAGAGCAGACAACAAGGAAGTCACTTTAAATAGCAAAATCACAGAAACCCTTTAATACTACTTTTAATTTGTTGGTTTTTGGTTTTTTTTAACTTGATATACTTAGCTTCCTTATAGTCCAGCTTTTGAAGATCTCATTTGGAAACAAAGGAAGTTAATCAAAATAATCCATTTCCTAGCAGCAGTAAGAGTGTCTCTGGCTCTGCTCTGGGTCACGATTTTTGCTGAATTTCTGCATTGTTAAATACATTACAAGAAGTAGGCTGCATTCAAAGCTAGGAAAATCACATACAGCTGCATTTCCCTGCTCTCTCTTCTCTCAGTACCATTCCAGTTAATACTCAACTTTGAGCATTTTTATTGCTGTACTAGAAGAATATAAATGTTTATTTTTTGGTAAGGAAAAAAAAGCGTTGGCAGCAAAGTGGAAATTCATATCCTTGTGTTTTGTAGGCAAGAATAGACATGAACTTGAACCAGGCAAATAGATTTTCTGATAATAATTGTATTTCATTTACTGTGACTTTAAAACTCAAAAGCCAGCTATCTAATAAAGTACTTCCTGCGGATAGTTGCATTTGTGCAAAGAGGATGACTTGGTACAGGAAATAGTCTTACAGGCTTTCTGAAACCTTAGGTCCTCTCCAGAATACAAGCCTGATCAAGGGAGTAAGCTTTTTTATAAAAAGTCCCCCTCTCTGCTGGTCATAATGCATATGGGATTGCCTCTCCTGTTCATTTTCTTACTATGAAGCAAACAAAAAATTAATGGCTAGTTTCAAAAAAGATTTCACGCATGTTTTGAAAGGAGAGGACAACTGTTTTCCTTTACTTGGTATTTAGCAACTTTTTTCCAGTAGTAGCAGGTGTGTGTATATCTCAAGCCATAAAAGTCTTTCTCTTCTCCTGTTTTATAGATACTTTTCATTTTCATTTTGCACTTGCACAGAGAGAGTATTTTCTGTAAGACTAGGTTTCACAAATTCTTTTTGTTAGTATAGTGCTGGTGGTTCTGCCGCTATCTACCTTGGCAGTGGTAGCACCTACTCTAACCCTTCAACTGTGTGTATCCACCCTGGTGTTTGGGGTTTTTTTCCTATCTTGATTGTGTCTGCCTTCTTAATGGCATCATGCTCCCAATTGTACACACTGACTCACAGTGCCTTGCCTTTGCTCCTTTGTGCTGAATTGGGAAAGCAGCATGCCTGTAGGTTTCAGTGGTGCTTCTCTGCTGTCAGTAGCTGCTTCTGAAAAGCCGTGTTGGCTTGGTCTGGCTAAATGTGAAGCTGTCCTGCACAGCTGGAGATTCTTCCACAAATCATCTTGCAGTGTGAAAACTAATTTGGGCTCAGACATAACCTTATAGGTGACTTTTTCTTTTTTCTGTCTTTTTTTTTTTTTTATTTTACAAAATAAGTGTGTGCCAGTACTTTCAGCAGTAAACCTTTTATAAGTAAGTGATGCTGAGGATAAATAGACTGAACTCTTGTTAGTGACTTACGAAATAGTCTCTTCTTTTTTTCTAGATACTGTGTTTTTCCATCTGCCGCCAAGACGTGGGGATCGAGCCACAGTGTATGGTGTCTCTTGCTATCGGCAGATTGAAGCAAAGGTAACTTTTCAAGTTGTGAATTAGTTATATTAATGAAATAGTAGTCTTGATGCATTAACAAACCTAAAATTCAGCGGCTTGCGTTATACCAACAGGCAAAAACTTCATGATTGTCTTACATTAAAAGTCTGTGAAAAAGAATTGTGGGGTATGTAGCCCCAGAACCTGAGAACTATTCTTTCCCTTACATCAGCAGGTGCATTGTGATCTTTTGAAATGTTCAAGGCAATTGAAGAATACATTTTGTTTCTTGAGAGCCAATCCAGCCATCAGCACCAAAGAGCAAAATTCAATTGACAGTCTGTCAGGTGGAAAAGTTAGCTTTCCAGGAAGTAGGCTTTTTGGGTTGAAAAAGTTGACATTTCTCCCCACAGAGAATTTGAGTACTTCCTGGGATCTAACCATGCAAGTGTAGGCATGTTTCTCTTCACCTACTTCTATTGCCAAAAGTACACTTGCAGAATAGACTGGAATCTTCCCATTCATGGTAGCTGCTTAGCAATACCAAACTTCAGCAGTAAAGCTGAAAAATTGAGGAGAGCCACAGTATGCACCTGATCACACTGAGGAAATTAAGTATTTGACCTGCTAAAATCATCCCGTGTTTCCAAAAATAGTAATGGTAGTATGATCTGTGCACTTAGAATTGAGAAGTTATTACAAATTTCTTTTAAAATTACTTCTTTTTTCAGTGAATTGCCAAGAATCTGGAATGTCATGTGGGTTTGAGTTTTAATTTACACCTTCTGAATATATGACTCATTTATGTACTCTGTTTCTGTGTTAATTACATCTTGATTATATTTCCAGTTCCTGTTCTTGTTCTAGGAGAAATTTTACACATGCAGTTTTTAATTCCATTTCTTTTGAACTAAATTCCGTGTTGGTTTTCATTGACTCATTATTTTTGGACCAGCCTTCACTGTATTCTGTGATTTAGAGTCTTGTGTATTTAACTATGCAGTAACTTGGCTTTATTGTGGTCTTGATTCCAGTTTATGCTTTTTAGTAACCAATTAAGAAGATAAATAGATGTTTAAAATGAACTCTTTGGAACAACTAGAATAAAACCCAATGTGTTTCATATGACAGCTCTATCACTCTCTCCATCTGTCCTTTTTCATGTGTGGGCTGCAGTCCATACATTTTCTGTTTTGTACAGTTAAGTGAATCATTTGTTTGTATTCTGCCCTCATCATTTCTAGGTTTGCTGGTAAGTGCTGGGACTATTTGTTCCGGCTGAGAATGTAGCTTATTTTGTGGATTAGCTTTTATTTTGTGGGTGGCTTGAAAAAGATGCTTGGGTATGAAACAAACAATTTCTAGGCAGAGACTTTTTATTTAATCTGGTCGATTTTCACAGATGATGTTAGAGTAGAGCAAGTGATGTGTTGTGGTTTCTCTCTCATACATTCCCCTGAGTTAAAATGCCATTTCGATTTCCAGGCTGTTGCCTTTTTCTCTCGCTAGTGTCTTTCAAACAGTTCTTTGCCAATCGTCACAGCTGTTATTTGGATCTTTGCTGGACACAATGAGATGAGAATACAGCTCTGACCTGTCAGTGTTATGACTTTTTTACTAGGTAGAACCACAGAATTGTCATAGAATGGTTTGGGTTGGAAGGGACCTTAAAGATCATCTAGTTCCAACTCCCTGCCATGGGCAGGATGCTACCCACTAGACCAGGTTTCTCAAAGCCCCATCCAGCTTAGTCTTGAAAGCTGCCAGGGATGGGGCATCCACAGTCTCATTGCTTTCCTAGCCAACATCCACGTGCTTGAATTCCTCTATTAGGATGAGAGCTTGCGAGCACAGTGCTTCCTGTAGCTGAAGCAAGAAGGCCTTGTCATCAGGCTCCCCCTGATCAGGCAGCTTGTAGTAGACCCCAGCCAGGTGTCCTTTGTCAGTGCTGTCCTTGATTTTTACCCACAAACTCTCAACCTGTTTGTGGCTGTTTCTCAGAGGCAGCTCTTCACAATCTAGCCATTCCTTAACACAGGGGATGACACCCATGCCTCTCCTTTGCAGCCTGTCCCTTCTGAAAATATAGGAGCATACTGTTGCATGGTTTGGATATTCCACCATTGAAGATAGCCAGTTTTAGGATTTTGTTTAAATAGGGGGGTAGTATGTGGCAACTAGACTTGGGAAAGAATTATTTTTGAAATTGTGTTTGGGTAAAAATACTGTAATACTTTTATTTCTTAGGCATTAAAAGTACGGCAAGCAGACATCACCCGAGAAACTGTACAGAAAAGTGTCTGTGTTCTCAGTCAGCTGGTAAGAATGTTTGTTTAACTCCCAAAACACTTTCAGGTAACCTTGAAACTTGTTCTTCCATATTCTTATTTGCAACATTCGGCTTCAAACATCTCCCTTAGCCATTGCAGAGTAACAAAATACTGAAGTAAAATTGAATTTGAAGGCTTGGCATTTGAGTGAGCTGCCTTGAATTGTGGTATCTGCTTGTAGTTGGAAAAGTGCCTGCCTGTTGTCCTGGATGAGGATACCTATTGGCACTTTTGATCCTTTTTGAATGCTACTAACTCAGTTTCATGTGGTAGAATTGAGGAGTTTGGTTAGTATAATCATAGAGTGGGTGGGGTTGGAAGGGGCCTCAAAGATCATCTAGCATAGTAGCCGGAGAGAGTGGCTACTACCTTCAGCTGTGAGGGAGGTTTTCTGATAGCCACACATGCAGCAGATTCTTGTTTTGAAGAGATATCATTTATTTCTACCTGTTCAGCAAAAGCTGCTGGTCACCAGGCAGGGAACAGAAATTCTTTTTGTGCTTAAAGCTGAAGAAAGAAGTATTACTGGAGCTTCATGAGCAGTGTTAAAGCAGGAAACTACTTTTCCAGAAAGATGTCCAGTGAGAGTATGGTACATGCAAATGGAAAGAAAATGAAATTATCATCATTTAAAATGAGCACAGGAGAAAGATGCTGGGAGTTAGCCACTGAGGACTGCTCATCCATGAACTCCATGTATAATAAAGTGTCAGTATTGCAATATAAGCATGGAAGAAGATTGAAGTTCAAAATGAGTGACTAAATAGTTTTGTTCACTTGCTTTTGTGTTTGTTTTTCTTCCAAGCCTTTGTATGGGTTACTTCAGGCAAAGCTGCAACTCATCACACATGCATATTTTGAAGAAAAAGACTTCTCACAAATTTCAATTCTAAAGGTAACTTTGCAGTAAAATCCACACAGAACAGCTTTCAGTGTATGGCCACAAACTTCAGTGTTTTAATTTAGTGCTCAAATATTCATTTTGCATAAGTCATTCAGTTATTCAGCTCCTGTAATACTTTAACATGAACTAAATGTACTGCCCTAATCTGTCAGAGAGTCAACTTTCTGATTGGTAATGAGATAATTTCTGATTGTCAGCCTGTATCTCTGTTGATTCCATTAGTAAAATTTTGCTTTCTTTCTGGAATAAGCCATTGAAATCCTTGAATAAGTGAACTTTATTTCTTCTGGGTTTTGTGCCTTAACACCTTCTGGGGTTTTTTTTTGCCTTTTTTCTAACTTTTACAGGAACTTTATGATCATATGAATAGTTCTTTGGGCAGTACTTCGTTAGAAGGGTCACAAGTTTATCTTGGTAAGTGACTTGTTTTCTACAAAGCAGCAGAGATGATGTTACACTAAACAACACATGCCTCTCCTGACCTAATTTGTTTATGTGCATTAATAGATTAAGCACCAGAGGTCTGCATTTCTTTATTAATGGATTTAAATAAATGTAAAATGTTGTGTTGCTTTCATAATAGGAGTTAGTTGCAGGTTGAAAGCCATATTACTCCTTGATCTAAGAGTCTGACTAGCAGCTGTTTATCTGCTTTTGGTAAACAATACCTTCTTAATTTTTAGATTGAGCACCCCACACCATCAAATTGTTCAAGCTTGCATCTACCTGTTATTTAGGATATCTCACCACCCAGTTCTGACTCTTCCCTGTGTTTTCTGAATGCACAGTGTAGTATTTACTTCACTGTTTCCCTAATGCTGTGTGGCAGCCAACAGGAGTTAACTCAGAGGACAACTCTTCATGTTGTTATTATCTGTATTGTTGATGAATTCTTGCTTCTACTGAAAAAAGAAAAAGATTTTGTATGAATTCTGCTATTGAAATAACCAGGTTCACACAGTATCCATAATGGTTATCCCTCTCGTGCTGAAAAATGGTGACAAGAAGCGAGTTAGTATCCCTATGAGCTGTTGAACTGTAATAATTGCTCTCTTTTTGATGTCTTAGGTCTGTCTCCTCGGGATCTTGTTCTCCATTTTAGACACAAGGTAGGCATTCTCTACTAGCTATAGAAAGGACTGCACTATTTCGTGGAGTAAAATGCCTTGTGAGGAACAGAAAAATAAACAGAAGACTGTTTCCTAAGTACTGCTGCTTGCAGCCTCCTAATTTTTCCCTCCAATTCCACCTGCATAACTTCAGTGAAAGCACATTCCAGACTAAGGAGTTTTGTTAGTCTGGGGGATTCTTGGGGATTTCTAGGTTTGTGTGACATTTTTTAGTCCTGTCCCAAAGTGCAAAGGCTGTCTCATTTGTGATCTTATTTCTATTTCCTGTTTCTCATTCGATGAATGTGATAAAAGACTATTGCTAAAGCCTGTAAAAACACAACTTGGAGCATTTTCCCCGTGTTTTGTAAATTTTGTAACTTCTGCCATCATAGAACCTGAGGAGACTTGGACCTTCCCTTCTTTTCCTTATTTCTGTTGAAATTGAGTGTGTGTCTTATAGCTAAAGTACAAATAACATTTAGAATCTTTTATTAACTGAGATGCATCAAGGAAACAACTTTAAGAATCTGAATTTCATGGTGTATTTGCACCTGCTCAGTAGATTTTTGGGATAGGACTCATGTTTAACTTCAGATGTCTGCCAGTCATACCCCAGAAGCATCTGTGTTTTTCCTTGAGTGTACAGAGTCTGGACAGCCACTTCTGATCTAGATGCTTATTCTCTAGGTGCCTAAAATTAGGTGAGGTGAATACTGTTCTTGTAATTTTGCTGGATTTTTTTCAATAAATCTGTGGAGGAACTCTTTTATGTTTATGTAGTTTACTGTTTTTTAAAACTCTGCAATTTCACAACATGTTCTTTCTGCTAAGCTACGTATGATTCAAATTACACAGCTCTTGTTTGTGGAGGTTTTGGTTGTTTTTTGGGGTTTTTTTGCATCCTGTGCTATTTTTAAATGTGTGCTCAGGTGGAGAAAGGATGTTGGAACACTGGTTTTCACTGGCCATTTGATAGTTATGCAGCGATTAACATAAAACCTTGAACAAGAGATTATACTTGCACAGTGTTTTTGAAAAATGGCACCGGTTCACTCACCATATTTTTTCTTCTTATGTTTTTTTCAGGTCTTGATCCTTTTTAAATTGATTCTTCTAGAGAAAAAGGTAATGTTTTGTAAGCTGAGGCAAGTAGTTTGAATAGAAATGCAACTGTTAAATTTTTTTCATACATAAAATAGAAGCACCTGAATTCATACCAACAACTTTGCGTCAATGTATTAATTGGGTTATTAGGCTAAAAGAAACTGCTGTGTGTTGACCTATAAATTTGTCTCCACTTCTGTCCACACTTTGCTTCTTTAGTTGCTATCCCAGCCAGAGTAAGCAAAATGTGATGAAATGCAACCAAAGAAACTTAACCTACTGTAAAATATAGGACAGGATATACATCATGCAGACAGGTACCTGTGTGGAGGAACTGATAGGAAATGTGGGTACCTAAAGGGGCACATACAGCTTTACAGAGATTCAGTAGGTAGAACTTCAGTAAGTAAACTGGTTTGGGCTTTAAATAGACAGACCAAAGGAAACGAGTGCTAGAAGTGTCCTTCACACCTGAATTGCATGGACACCTGCAGGAGACAATGAAGAGAGCTGGATCTGTTAGGTGAGGCTGAACTCTGATTATCAGTTGGTAATAACTACTGAATTCTAGGCTCAGTGCTTGCTTTGGGCTATCTTACTGCCTTAGAAGCCATGCTGTTTTAGTAATTTAGGTGTAATATGCAAAATGTGAAAGCAGATGTGAAACTGAGACATTTGTTTGCTTCTGTGTTCATATTAATGCCCTAGAACTACAACTTTGAGTGAAATGACTGTGTATCAGCTGCCAGACACATTTATGCAGGGATTTTTTTTTGGTTTGTTTAAAAATGTTGTTTAAAGTTTTGTTTCAGTTTCCCAAATGCTACTTTTTCTTCAGTGAACCTGCTGTATTAAAACCCAACTTCTTCAGAGTGCTGAGAAGGCATGTTAGAATTTCCTGTTAGCTGCAGCTGGAAAGTCAGTAGGATTTAATCTATAAGTTATCAAAAGAGTTGTGGAGGTGTTTTTTTAAGTCTATATCCGAGACCTAGATATCGTTTGTGAGGCAGTAAATATGCTATTCCGTTTCAAAATAGATGTAACAGCTTCTCCGAAGCTTTAGCAGTTGTCACTTAATTCTGTAAATCAGCTATACCTTGGCAGTTCTCAATATTTGTTGATGAGAATAAATACAGTTTCTGCATTAAAGAGGTATATGCTGAAGATGAGTATATTAAAGGCTATGCAAAAGATAAACTTGAGAAAATACAATTATGGTGCAGTAGGAGTCACCAGATCAGTCCAGCATTTGGACATATACAAAGAAAGTACTTCACTGAGCTACAGTTCTTTTCTGAAACTGCTCAAACCAGGAGACACAAGTGCACAGGAAGAGAGGAGAGAGAAGGTTTCCCAAGCGTGTTCACATTACTCAGACATTCGAAATTGTTTTGAAAGTAACTGAATGTTTATGGAACAAACCTGCAGGTTGCTTTGTGTCTGTTTTTCCCTAAGCTCTGACAGGAAGACAGCACTTGCAATTTCAAAAGAAAGTTTTGGTTTTCAGGCACTGCCTGTTTTCTGGCAGATGTTACGGTTTCAGAATAACTGTGGGAATCTGTATGTTCAAAGACCTTAAATATAATATGCAAGGAGCCGCTAGTAATGCCAATTTTCCTTGATCTGAAAAATGCCACAGACTAATTTCCTTTAATCTGTAGCAATTTGGTTGATGTTTTTCCACAGGCTAAAAGAATTTTTTTCACCTCTCAGCTGTTATTAGGCTGGAAGACTACTTCCAGATGGTGATCATTTCACTTTCTGCAGCCAGGACCACCCAGTTTGCTGATGTAAATGCACTGGGCCATGCAGTGGGGTTGGGAGGGATAAGGAACTGTGCCTCCTTGTAGGCAGAAAGATGGCAGAGGGATCTGATGAAACAATTATAGAAAAGTATTTGCCTTAAGTAAGTGGCGTACCCAAACAAAAACCTAGACTGGAATAGATTTCTTTAAAACAAGGTACTTCTTTATAGGCTTAATTATTTCTGTAGGCTTAAAAATAAGCTTGGCTAAGAATGCATGGTGTCTGAGAATCTAAACCTGTGGGAGTATCATAGGCTTTCTGTTGCAGTTCATTGCTATTATATCGTACATTTTTCATACATACATTATAAAGCAGCATCTTTAAAGTTAGAATTTTTATTCCCATTGGAGTCAGCCAAAACTCTTTCCACAGATGAGCTGCTTGTTCTTCTCATTGTGCTTTTTCAGTGGTTGTTGCAATTTGAATTCACCTATCTTGTACACTTTTTCTTTTTAATGTGTTTAGGATAATATACGTAGTCTGTTTTTAGCTGAGGTACCATTAAACGTCATTTGGCCTGTGTTAAGGCTGTGTAGGTCTTTCTCTTGGTTCCATCAATTCACTAGCTTGTAGACTGGCAAATACTAGTGGGACATGAGCTATTATTCATCAGTCTCTTCTAAAGAGTCTTTCTTTCTTACAGCAGAAGTCTCTTATTAAGACTAAGTCCACAAAGTTGCACTTTTAATTTTGTCATACATCTATTAAACTGGACTGCAAAGTCTTAAAGTCAGATCGTTCTGTATTCCTTTGCATTCTTGACCCCTTGTAATGCTCATGTATGGATTTTTACTGGTATTGTGCTGATTAAGGGTGTAAAAATGGCATTTTTAAACAAGTTTACTTTTGTGGGGATTTTTTGGGTTTGGGTTGTTTTGGTTTTGTTTGGTTTTTTTTTTTTCCTTTTTCCCCCTTTTTTCCTGAAGGCCTATTTTGAAGAAATTCCTGTAGTAATATTCAGTCTGGCTTCTGTTTCTTCTTTCATTGCTAGCCTTTGACACCCCCTTTTGAATTCCTAACTAATTTACTAGTTCCAGTCTCCCTGATTTAATTAAGGAGACTCTGTTTTCCCATGTTATGCTTTAAGTGCTTTACCAAAGTCAGTATCAGTCATGTCTTCTGTTTCCAAAAAATCTTCTTTGTTACATATGAATGTTACTGTAATAAATGCATGCAGCATTTATCCTGTTTTTTATTCATCTGCATATCCTTAATATAACTCCGTAAAAGAAATGTTTTTGCATAGGTTTGTGTCAGTGTTCTGGAATGGAGATTACTTGGCCTCTTTGATTTATAACAGAGAATTTAATGTGCTACAAATGAGCAAGAATTTATGCAGCATGCCAGGAACAACTTTTTTCTGTCAGTCCTTCAGTAACTGGGTCAATTTGGAAAAATATCTTAAAAACCGATTAAAAAATCTGAGTAACTGACAAGTGTGTTACATGTGTATGTGTGTGTATATATATACATATATATATATATATATAAAACGTATTACAAATATTATACAAGGATTCTATAGACATATTTAAATATTTACTTTGAACTGTTGTAGGAAGTTTTGTTAGTAAGCAGACTTTCTAATATAACATAAAAAGCAGTGCCTTGAATAGTTTGCATGTGTCATTTGTCATGCATAAGTGTAATGTTATTTTTCTCATTCTCCCCTCCCTAATTCCCCTTTCCTCTCTTGCATTCTCTCTTCCTCCCATTGCCCTCCCTCCTGCCACCAGGTGCTGTTTTATATTTCTCCTGTAAATAGATTGGTGGGAGCTCTGATGACTGTCCTGTCACTCTTTCCTGGTAAGAAGAGAAGTTGGAACTTCTTTTTATATACTTTCTGGTGATAACTGAGACTGGTTGTGCTGTCACTTGGAAATCAACTCATGTGATGATAAAGTTAGGTTGATATGTTGCCTGAAAAGTGGGTGACTTGTATGCATGTCCATGTACTATGTACACACCTCTAAACACTTACTGCTTGCACTTTATGGGTTATTTCTTGTGCTTAATTGGAGCCACTGGATTTTCTGTATTTCCTGTGGGTGACATAGATGGGGCCCCTGAATAAGTCACACATTTGGTTGAGTTCCTTAAAACCCCAGAATATAAACTTTTCCTTCCACAAGTGCTCTTAAAAAACAAACACTCAAACAAACATAACCCCTAACCTTGCTAATCCTTAGCTTCTAACCAGTCTTCTTAAAGCAAAAATGTTAGGGCAGATTCTTTAGGGGAGAAAGTGTGGGGTTTGGGTTTGGTTTTTTTAACACACCCCTCCCTCCCCAAAGTAGTGTTTTAAAATACATGATTTCCTCTATGTACACAAGACCACTTTTTTTTTTCCCCCTACAGAAGTCACTTAAACTTCTGTTGAGGTGCTGATATTCATGTGTGCTGTCACTTTCCAGGTATGATTGAACATGGTCTTAGTGACTGCTCACAGTACAGACCAAGAAAGAGCATATCAGAGGATGCTGGCTTGCAGGAAAATACACCACGGTTAGATGACTATGCTTCTGTGTCTGCTGCTGATGCTTCAAATGCAAACTTAGGAATGGGAAAGGGAGACAGGAAGATGGCAGGAAATAATTCACTGGAAGGTCAAAACGCAAATGTGCCTTTCTCCCAGCCCGAGAAGACTTGCAATGGAGCTCAGTCCTCCAACGGTACTGTGCAGCGCTTGAAAGTTCCTTCCCGTGCTTCTCCAGCATCCTCAGAAAGTGACTGGGAGACCCTGGATCCCAGTGTTTTGGAGGAGTCTAATTTGAAAGAAGGAGAACGTGAGAATCCAGCATCAGAGCAGGCGGAAAATCTTCGGAGCAAAGGCGTGAGCTCTGAAGGCCTTCCCATCACGGTGCAGCCCCAGGCAAACACAGGGCACGCGTTGCTTGTTCAGGGACTGGTGTCTGGGTTGGAAGAGGACCAGTATGGGATGCCACTGGCTATTTTTACAAAGGTAAGCATGTTCTTTGTGGTACCTGGTAACTCATAAAGACTTTTTTTTTCTCAGAAGTGGCTAATAATTTTGGTTACTGAGCTCCAGGTGGACAGTAGGGTACTACAAAACATGTAAGTATGGTTTCTCCTAGGTGGGTGGAAAGGAAAGGCCTGAGAGGGTTGTGCCCATGCATATTTGCATTCCACTTTCATACCTATACTTTAATACTATTTGCAATTTTTTTGCAATTTTACATGGTGATAACCTGCAGCCCCACTGTGGTTAATAAATTATATGTAGCAGAAACTACAGTTTCCTTTTACTCTGAAGAATCAGTGATCTAACCTATATAGGGCAAGATCAGAGTACTTCAGAAGCCTTTAGATACCTTAATCTAAACAAAGATTCTGAAAGCTCTACCTTTGCTGACACCTAAGCCTATGTTTTCCTCTTTTAATTTATATCTCTATATGTATTTTAAATGTATATGTGTATATATGTACAAAATGTGTATATAAATGCATATATACATATACACACACACACACAAAATAAGATAAAATTTCACCCTTCTGTCCATGATAACTCTTTCTGTTTGTCTGTGTCTCTTTCTCTGTGCATGGTGCTGAACTCCAGACCTAACTGAGCTCCGGGTATTCCAGAATCTCTAATGACTCTGATAGGCATAGTCAGATAACAAGCAATAGGTCTGGTAAATAGAGCTAGTTAGTAGGGCTAGTTTCCCATAAAAACCAGGTAAAATGCATCCCTTTTAAAGATACTGCTATCAATAAAAGAAGTTATATACTACCTTTCACTGTTTCGTTTTTAATGTAATAAATTC
Source organism: Dicrurus megarhynchus (assembly GCA_013399195.1). Taxonomy (NCBI): domain Eukaryota; kingdom Metazoa; phylum Chordata; class Aves; order Passeriformes; family Dicruridae; genus Dicrurus; species Dicrurus megarhynchus. The sequence continues at coordinate 846,541 of VXAD01013008.1, read as the reverse complement.
TTAAGTGAACATTTGCCCATAGTAGGAAGAGAGAAGATTAAGATTTATTTCCTCAAGCTGGTGATGTTCAAAGTGCTTTTTCTTCCTTTGCAGGGGTATATTTGCATTTCCTTGCAGAATACTGTATTTTATGATTGTGTTTAAGCTTCTCACTGTAGCTTTCATTGGAAATAGTACACTGTGTGGGCCCAAGTGAGCAGCTCAAATGTCATTGCCCTGTATTGCCTCATGTCACCATTAGAAATGCTGTTTCAACACAGATCTGCATCTGGTGTTTGTCCTTATGATCTGTCTAATGTTAACTATAGCCTGTAAATTGTATTTAGTCTTGTTCTTTGCAAATACTAGATGGAAAGCAAGAATAAAATAATTGATAAGGGGACCTCCAAGCGCAAACTTGTTTGTTGCTAAGCTCATCAAATGGAAAAGAATTTTACAGAAGATGACAGTTTCTACATGTTTACCTTCTGTTCCACAAAGGCACTTTTCGCTCGAGTTCATCCAATGTAATTAAAGCAGAATAGGCTTTACATGTCTGAGTTAGCAGAAAAATCTGATTCAAAGTTAGAATTTTAACCACTTACTGGGAAGTTTACATCTCTTTTAGAGCTCTTAACTCAGGATTGTTTTATGCCATGCCATGGAAAGAGTAATAAATCTGACAAATTTGCATGGGAGGAGGTTTTGCCAGGTGGCATAATACATTATCCAGGTACACCTGAATATGAGGGAAAATAGCTTGTGGTACTTGTTTCTTTAGTACCAATTCTGTAGGATCTAATAGTCGTTTCATTTGCACTCTTTTAAAAAGAATGGAGCATGTTCATGGAAATAAAAGTTGTTGTACTTACAAATGTGCACTTGGAAACTGACATTAGATGCTTTAAATAGTGAAAGATTTCCCAGACTTTGCTACTTTAGATACAGTAATTAAACCTTCCTTTTCCTGCTTCTTAAGCTGTATTTTTTGAAAACTTTCCATTTTAGGTCTGTGATTCCTTTCAAAGCACTGTTGTTCCTTTGACACAGGCTGTTTGTTTTCAACTGATAAGTGCTTGTCATCTCTAAGGCCATCCCTGTGTCTAATATAACAAAAGGGAGTAGTTATGCTCCTTTCTTCCATATGTTTCCAATTACCATGTACTGGGTGATAAAGTGTGTGTGCTCTTTGTTTCTGTCCAGTGTGCCATTAGTCCTAGTGAATAAATTGCTTTGGGCTTTATGCAGCTGAACAGCTGGAATTAGATGTCAGGGGTATGTTGATCCTATATTTAAAAAGAAATTTACCTACATCTACTTCTCAACAATCCCTTAATGACTAACTCAAAGCGTTTTTCAAAATGTTTTGGGCTTTTTTTTTAACTGGAGTGTAGGATACTAGATGAACTTACAACCCTGAAGTGGCTAAAAAGCACAGTGTGTTGCTTTCTGTCTGGCTCCTTCTTAAAGCAGGCTTGCATATGCTTATCAAAAATTGATTGCTATCTCTGGTGTCTGGAAATCTCAACCCACAAAATGTGGATAGCTGTCTATAGCTTTCCTGCATTATGTGCCTCACAACTGAAGACATCATGTGCACAACTGGAGAGATGAATCTTTACCTCCACTGACTTCTTGTCTCTGAACTGACCTGAGGCCTCAGTCTTGTTGCTTATTATTGCTCTTATACTGCTTATTCTGTTGTCTTACAAAGACTTTTAATTCTCATCTTTTGCTTTGGATTTCAGTTTCAGTCCTGAGACTGAAAGGCAACACAATCTCTTGAAAAGTTTAATTCATGTGGAATCCGGTGGCTTTGCAAATGTCGTGTAGCAAAACAACAGATAATTGTGGCTGGAACTGTAATAACCAGGGTTCATTCTGGGTGAAATGTGCTGGCTTTTATTAGGAAAACCTCTGAATACAGACACTTTTTTTGATTTTATTTCTCTCAATGTCTCTTGCTCCAGGGGTACCTTTGTTTGCCGTACATGGCGCTGCAGCAGCATCATCTCCTGTCGGATGTGACTGTCCGTGGCTTTGTTGCGGGAGCTACCAATATCCTGTTCCGTCAGCAGAAACACCTGAGTGATGCAATTGTGGAAGTATGGATCTTGGCATCTGAGCTGGGGGGAGTGTGGGGGGAAGCTGAGGTTCCCTTTTAGACGTAGCTTTACAGTTTCACATGCATGCCCGAATTTTGAATTCTTTTCATATGAAATAAATTCTCAGCCGCAGAAGTTTATTACATTTCTATGACTTGAGAGGACAGGGTTAGATTAGCTATGCAAGACTATTGTCCGTGGTTTTATATGTGTCCGATGTTTGAATTTGCAGGGCACTTGTTAAATTTTTTTGTGTTGGTGGTGTAATTTTATTTTTCATGTCATGGGCTTTTTCATGGCTTTGTAGTGAGGTCTTCAAAAATAAGTGTTTGCAGATGAGAATCAGATGCATGTACTGATTTCACTTCCTTCTGATTTAATGAAGAGGGTAAAAACACTGTATCTAAAACGCCCACTGTGTCACTTGTAGCAAATAGACACAACTATATAATCAGCATCTGGTAACCTAAGATGGTTCCATATAGGTAATCAGCTTAATAAATAGAGGTGATCATACCTCCCCTGCCAGACTTTCTGCCAAATTCTGTCAAATAAGCAGCTTTTACTGTGTGCCAGGGAAATGATTGAATTCTGGATGTATCAGATATATTTGACTTTCTGAGAGCAGTTAGTTCATTGTTTCTTTGGCCATTTGTTTCTTTTTGGTATTTTGGGGGAGTGAGGGTTTAGATTTAGGTAGCAATATGTAGTAGTGTAAGTTTGTATAAGCAGTTTAATTTAGATAAATGTTTACCTTTGGAATTATTTCAAACAGATAGAAGATGCTCATGTACAAATCCACGATCCAGAGCTCCGTAAGATCCTGAACCCAACAACTGCTGACCTAAGATTTTCAGATTACTTGGTGAAGCATGTAACTGAGAACAGAGATGATGTGTTCCTTGATGGCACTGGATGGGAAGGAGGAGATGAGTGGATCAGGGCTCAGTTCAGTGCTTATCTTCATGCACTGCTTGCTGCTGTGCTGCAACCAGGTAGAACAGATACCTTGTCTAGGGATGGAGATGAGGGTGGACATGTCAAGCATTTGCTCTGTTGCTGTCGATGTGTGGTCTGTCAGTGGATCTTCCTCTGCCTAAAGTTTCATTTTAGGCTGCTTTTTCAGTTGTCTTTGTCTATCCTTCCTTTTTCTTGACAAGCTTGTCGTTAATCCTTAGTTCACAGCCTTACAGACACTTTCTTATTAGACTGTCTTCTTGATTTAATTAAGTTTTCCTCATAAGTAGAAGTACCTGAAACCTGTATATGATGAGACTCTTAAAAATCTGAGTGTCTTCTAGACAGTACTGCAACCTGAGGTTAATTTTGGGAAACTACATGGATTCAAGGAGACATGAAGTTAAGCATCTGTCTTCAGGAAGTTTTGCTAGACTGTTTCACCTGTTTTCCCTTCTTGCCGTGGTCCTAAGTAGGGATTCACATAAGTGAAAAGTGTCACCTACAGGCTTTATAAGCTTTTTTTCCCTGGAGCTCAACATTTTTTGCTTTACCTCAGAAGGAATTCTTTATGTTCCAACCTTTTGTGCGAATATGAATGAAAGAATAAAAGTGGTTTTTATTTGTGGAAAATGTTTAGTTTGCCCCGCACTCACCCTGTTAACTTCATTCTCATAATGATTTTTCTCTATTCACACTGATTCAATTCAGATTTTGTTTTGTGGTATTTGTGAGAAAACATGGAATTGAGAACCTGATTTTAAAGTCTGGAAGATGCCAAGTTCTTGGTCTGACAAAATTAATATTTTAAGAGGATTACCAGAGTGATATGAAATACCAGGGTTTCTTGGGAACTCATACTACTTCACTGTCTGGCTGTTAAATTATTTCCTATACTCTTCAGTGTTTTAAAGAGGTTGTTGTTATGATAAGTTTATTCCACAGTATTTCCTACTGCAGTTTTTGAGTGGACTTGGGAGTTACTAAGTTTGAATGAGTAATAACAGTACAGCAAAATCCAGTGTATCTGACCAAAACTAATGCAAATGGTGTTTTTGTTCCTGGTTGTTATGTGGCCATTCTCTTTCCTTTCCTGTCATTGCCCAGAGAAAAAGTCAAGAGACATATGTTTGGATTTTTTTTTTCACCCATTTGAGCTCTTAGAGCTTTATAAATGAACTAAAAATAAGAAAAGTAGGTTTTAGTGCTTTTTTTTCCCCCTCTTGTCCTAGTATTGTATATTTTTGACACTTTAGAATAAAAATAAACCGTTTTTGAAGTACCCAGGTTTTAGTACTGGAGTTCTAATTGTTACTGACTTGATAAGAGCCTGGAAAAATGAAATTTTTCTTTACAAGAAAAAAGTAATTTATCTCGTAATTATTACATCTCTAATGAATTTCTGCAAATTCTCGTCTTTATTTTAATTTATCAGACAATGAAAAGATTTTGTCAGACTTTGGGATGGCATTTGTAACAGCCTGGAAAAATACCCACAACTACAGAGTATGGAATAGCAACAAGCATCCAGCTCTTGCAGAGGTGAATTCTAGGTAAGGTAACTTTTTAATATTTACTCTTAACTCTGGGCAGTGGTTTTCTGAAGAAAAACATATCCAGAGTCAGGCAAAGTGAAACTTGTTCAAGTTGATTGTCAGCTGTCCCTAGCTACAGAAAGTTTGTCATTCCTCAGGAGCTGTCCTCAGATGGTTCTCCTTTTTATTAATTACTTCCAGGTGTACAGGGAGTAGCTGTGTCCGAGGTTGTCACTGGTGGGGATAGAGGAGAGCTGGCTGGTTTATGTGTAGTTTCACTGAAAGATTCGACAGTGCCAGGCTTGGTACCTCTGTTGGCTGTGCATGTGTTTTGTTTAGTGTTACTTGAGCATTTGTTTGGTTTAGTATTACTCTACTGCAGGGAGTTTTGTTTGATTTTACTTTGTCAGTTGCTGTAGTCTGAAAAAGGTTTTTCCTTAGACTCAAAGCTCTTTTGGTCTACTTAGGAGATGTTTTTTATTTGCTCTGTGTTGCTGGAAGGGGGTACTTTTGACTTAGTGTGAAAAGGTTGTCAATATCTCATCCGTAAATAGAAGTCATCTTCTATTAGGTAGCTCATAAGAAATCTATTGCTGAATAGTCACTGCAACCCAGACTTCTGTGAAGTGATAGAGTAGTATATCTGCAAAATGTTTTTTAAGCTCTTTCTTTTTGGTAAAGCACAGAGGGGAGTATAGCTAATAATTACGTGATACAGATTCATAATGAAAAAGAAATTAATGTTTTCTTGGGTTTTTCCTCCTCTTCTAGCCATCCATTCCAGGGACAGTACTCTGTATCGGATGTTAAGTTAAGATTATCACAGTAAGTACATAGTACCTTGATTTGTACTTTTTAAAAGTGTGGTCAAATATCAATAACTGTATAACTTCTGCTATCATGAACTAGACAAGATAATAGTCTAATTGGCCATCTTTATGAACCTGTAATCAATGTTCTCTCAAAACATCACCACATCTAAAGATGAAACATTTGCCTGAAAGAAATAATAATTTTTAAAATATGGCTAATGCACTATTTTGTGTTGGACTTTACATAATAGAGCCTTGATATTTTTGCATTGCATAAAACTTTTGTGCATGTATTTTTAATTTGTCAGCTAAAGCTGTTAAAACTTCTGTCAGCGATTTGACTTTAGGTCTCACTGTTAGGAGACAACAGCTTCTTTTTTTCTTTCTAATTAGCTGGTTTTTAACAATGCTAATACAGCATTGTTCTAAAACTCAGTTCACTGTATGCATACTGAGATGTGGTTCAGTTCCTTCAATTTACAAGTTACAGTGAGTTTTTCCTAGTTTCTTATTGAACCAGATTCAGCTGAACTGTAAGTTGATCTCAACTGCTGCACTTAGAATTCGAGTCTAAAATTCAGTGGTGCTTGCTATTTTTGTAGCTGTTCAGCTCTAACTGAAGCCAGGATTCAGCCTGGGGTTAATGCACCAGGCAAAAAGGATTCTTATCTCACTGTGCTGTGCTGACCATAAAACAACAGTCTCTCTCTCTTATTAATGGATGATCTTTCTACAAAGACTTAATTCGAAAGCTCTGGAGGTATCTGTAATGTTGTCCTGTTTTTGTTCCCTTGTGTGAAAGGGGAGTTACTAACTCTTCTGGGTAGTGGGAGATCAATGTAAGAGGACCAGTAGTTCTTAGTGTGCTTCAAATAATAAGTATTTTTACAGCAGTGCCTTTATTCTGCAGGTGGAACTTTGATACCAGATCCTCATCAAAATTACTTGCCTTTGCAAACTGAGCCTAAACTTGGTTTTGGTGTATTCTGTTTTTTCTGCTTTTTCCATCTACACTGAAGATTTTTGAAAGTGGGAAAAGAATGTGGCATGATGTGTTGTTGAGTTTCACATTAATGGGTTTGCAAAGCCTGAAATGTGGACTTGAAAGTTACAATTTAAAACTAAATGAGTTTATTTTCAAGTGACTGTACTTTTGCAGTAGAACTGATCGCTTTTGTGCTTTTCTTTCCAAATGATGAAAATGTCTGTCATTTTCTTGCATTTCTTTAACAAAAGCATGAGTGTAAACTGTCCTTGATCAAAACTTAATCTTAGACAAGGATACAAAGTAAACTCTATTTAGAAAAAAAAAGGACTGATCAGTTACACTTGCTGTTCTGTTTAAAGGTTATGTATTGGAGCTAAGAATTCCCAAAACCACTGCAAATCTGACTTTGTAATTTAGATCATAAATGCATTTTGGTAAACGTTTAGGAGAGATTGACTGAGCATTGGAATGGGCTGCCCAGGGAGGTAGTGGAGTCCCCAACCCTGGAGGTGTTTAAGGAATGACTGGACATGGCACTCAGTGCCATGGTCTGGTTGACAGGGTGGTGTTCAGCCATGGGTTGGACTCGATCTCAAAGGTCTTTTCCAACCCGATGGAGTCTGTGAAAGGTTTAAAGTGTGCTGTGTAAGAATGAACCATTGGGTGTTTTGATTTCCTGTCCTGCAGGCAGCATCTTTTCATCCTCTGAGAAGCTTGCCTAACTGATCTCTGTGGATGAGTGCAGGAATTGGGCTTGACCATATATATGAACTATATATATGTATGCTCTGTAAATCTGTGTGTAACGATGCATACTTTAAATAGTTTATTTACACCTGGGAGTAATAAGAAGTCAGTCAACTAACAGTCTTCAGTATCTCTCTTGTTTAGCTCAGTGCAAAACAGTGAGCGTGGAAAGAAGATTGGAAATGTGATGGTTTCTACCAGCCGCAATGTGGTACAAACGGGAAAAGCTGTAGGTAAGAAATTTATTTTAAATCAGTTTACGTCTAAGCCAGTTCTTTTTTGAAGAAGCATCCCATTTTTCAGTTATATTTTGTTTTTGTCCAAGTGTACTTTATAACATGCACAAATCAGAGCGACATTTTGAAGGATAAAGCTGCTGATTGAGGCCCCATATATTGTGTAATAGCGGAAAGAGAAGCAGCTAGACAAAGAAATTAGTGTACATTCCTTTTCCAGTGTGGCCTGGAGATAAATATGGCAAGAGAGATGTTCAAGTTAAGAGATCCCATATAATCTGGTAAATACTTTGACCATAACACCATCTGCATTGAGTTATTCTCAACTTTGATATCACTTTGACTGAAACTATCCAAAGCTGGTTGAGATCAGAAAAAGTCCTTGTGTCAGTTTCTGCAGATTTTGCAGCAGCTGTAATTTTCTGGAAAAGCACTTGTTGCACTTGAACAGGGGCATCATCACCTTGTCATCTTGCAGTGTGAGATAATGGGAGTTTACCTGTTTAAGGGTCTGATAGTTGTTTGGCAGTAGCTGTGCCAAAAATTGTTTAACTTTCTCTTTTATTCCATTGGAGTCTGTCTTTTCTTTTTGCTGTGGTGTACTCTGGCCAGGAGTGCCTTTCAGCCCAAAGTCTACCAAGCCTTCCCAGCCAAAGGACGTCATAGGCCATTTCTGCTGAGCTACTTTATTCAAGTTCTTTGAATATTTTCTGGCACAGACTCTGGAATTGGATTTTAAATCCCAAATTGGACAACTGATTGAGTAATTTTTAAATTTTTTAAAAATGTTTTTTGGTAGCAACTCAGTAAAGATAGCACTTCACTACTGATCTTTGTTTTGTATTGCAGGTCAGTCTGTTGGAGGAGCCTTCACAAGTGCAAAATCAGCTATGTCATCCTGGTTCTCCACTTTCACACAGTCAACCCAAAGCCTTGGGGACTAAATGCTGGTTTGGCAGAATGCTGCTGACTATTTCAGGTGCAATCTTTCTCTGAGCTGTAAAAAGACCACTCCAAAATGTAAGAGTGGCGATTAACTACCCAGGACCAAAATAAGGTATATGTTGCTTGCAAGCAGATGTGGAATGTTATTATTCACTTTCCCTAGAAGTATAGAAGAATGGTGTCACCATATGATGGGATGGCATTTGCAGTATATTGGTTATATTTAAAATGACTACTTCTCTTTAAAACTGAGCCTTTATAAAGACATTAGCAAACAGGGCTTGTTGAAAGCCAAATGCGTTTGACTTTAGATTTGTACATTTTCTTGGATGTTGAAGATATTTATGTAAAGTAGTTCTATTTTTCAATCCAGGTAGCCAAATGTTTGTGAATTCTTGTTAGAAATAAGCAGAATATAAATAATAATTATTCTTTTAGGTTGGATTTGAGAGAATCTCTGCAACCCTTAAAGGGTGGAACTTTCATGCTTTTACCTGCAAATTAAAATCAACAAGGTGCAGAGTAAGACTGTGGCTGACAAGGAGTTTTTTTTCCCTCTATCCTCTGTATCCATGTAGAGTTGTTTGAATTAATCTGTCTCTAGCTGTCTTTGTGTCTCCAAATCTGTGTGATAGTTGCAAAATCAGTAGTTTTTTTCAAGTAATGCAGTAGGCCTTCATACCTTTGCATATGTTTTGGCTGAGTTTTTCCCCTGGGATGTAAATGGGATTCCAGTTGGAGAGATCTCTTCAGGGAAAGTATTACAAAGCATTTCTCCCAAATTGGGATTGGATCATAGACAGTTTTGTGAGGTCTTGCTCTGTTAGGATGTAATTACAATATTAATGTAGTTGCATACATATGAATATGAAGTACTAAACCCACCCAAAACTAGCACAGTACCAAACTCTGTGTGTTTTGGGGTTTTTTTCCCCAGTAAGGTTATGAGGACTCTTCCAAGTGAAAATCAGCTATGTGGATTTTCTGTGTCGACTCAGGGAATGTGCTGTTTGGATAATTGCTTTCTTCATAAGGAAAGTAACACTAGAATTGAGAGTAACTAGAACAGCTCAGTTCGTATCCTTGTGTGAAGAAATATAATAGTTTATTTGAAAAGATGTGGCATAATGCTCTATTTCCTATGTAACATGCATGTGGTGTCTTCTGTATGCAAGCGTATTGCACTTCCCACATTTCTTGATTCCAAGGGAGATTATTTCCTGTTTTCTTGCAATGTGTGTGCCTCTATATGCCTTCTGACATCCCCACATGTTGCTCTTAACATTTTCTACATTGCATTATCAAGTGTTCCAACTTTTGTGTATCAAAAGGCTCTTAGTTTATTGCCTCATCAGTATCTGTCAGCATTTTGCCATGTTCTTTTCTGGGGCCAAGATTAGTAGTCATGGTTATTTTTCCTATTCCTCAAATAAAATGGAGCAACTGTACAAGAGATAAACAAGAAGGCTTGAATGTTTTTAAGAAATTATGTTTTAATTCCTTATGTGCATTTGTAAAGCTAATAGAAAAGCCATGCTTGCATCACATTGTCACTGTCCAGCAACTTGATTGTCAGGTTTTTTGCCTCAGTGATTTGAAAACATGGGATCTGGTTTAAAGCCTTCTTTTAATTTTTTTTCCAGGACAGACTAGATAGAATGACTGTGGAAAACCTGAAAGTAAACAGCTAGTTTGAATAGTTTGATTTGAGAAGGGCAAAAAGGCCCCTAAAGCTCTACTAATTTATTGCTTCTGACACACAAGTAAGATGTATCTATCAGACTGCAGCTATTGCTCCTGGTCTCTGTGTGTCTTTGTATGTCTCCTAAAACTTCTGATGATCTTTTCTGTTTTATTCCACAGCTCTGTAATAGACATTTATATCTTTTCAAAGACTAGGTATTACTTTATATGCAGTGAAGTAAGACTAGAGCTGTTTATTTATGGTGTGTCTAGAGCTTTTTGATTCAGCATGCAGATAAGAAAATAACCCAAAATAATCACTTGCTTGTGTGAAATGACGAACATATTATCTGCTGTCTGGGATTTAAGAGGTCAGGGTCCATGTTGTAATGAAGACTGAAGAAAGGTCCATAAGGGATTTAAGCACCTATAAAACTAACTTCAGCAACTTAAGGCATGCCTAGGTAGATTTAGGCTTAGGAACTCACACTGGTGAGTTCTAGAAGCCAGGCAAGTGGTTAGTATTTATGTGTACAAGCTGTAGAAGCAGGACCTTCAAGGATCCCTTTCCAATATCCTTGTCTTTGTCACCTCCTCACCTGAGTTTTCTCTGTTGAATTCTCAAATGCTCCAAATTTATGTGGCAGATTTATAAGCTCTCTGCATTCCCCTTATTCCCACAGATTCCCTCAGTGGCCTAGGGGTTTTAGAAAGCTGACCTTTGTTTGTTTGTTTGTTTGTTTTCTGGTGGATTAATCTGAGGAAAGACAGAACGAGGTGCCCTCATCAGCTGCTTGTTGCTTTGTACAGTGATTCTGTTGTGATACTTCACAATTTTTCTCTTATGGGCAAGAAAAGACCAGACAGATCTTTCTCTGCAGCCTTTTTCTCACTGTCCCAGCTGTCTCTGTTGTGGAATCAAACATACAACCTGATTAAGAGTATTTTCCTTTCTTTACAAATGACAGAATAAAAAACTTACATTACTTTTCAGTCTTCTTAAGAACTGGCGCCCTGCTAGCAAGTTGGACTCAGATTTAAACTCAGATTTAAGCAGTGATTAAGACTCATGGAGAGTGGGTGGAGATGAAGTGATCTTCATAATTAGTTGTCTTCATTAACATCTACGTTTGCTCTCCAACATTTGCTTAAGCTTACTTTTGGGTTGTAGGAAGGCATGCAGCCACTGAGGTTCCTCTAAGCTCATGTAGTTCTCTTCTTAATTTAATGCTTGTAATCTCTTTAGTTAAATCAAATGCAAATGCAAGTTTTTTTCTTCTCCTCTGTTTTAAAATTTCCAGTGCAGGCATTATTAATTTTTCAGAAAGATTTACGCAGTCGACTTCCATTTCAAAAGCCCTGACATCCATTTCTGCACTATAAGAAACAATGGGTCCTAAGTGAATTGGTGGTAGTGCCTCTAATCTGTCAGCTGTGAAAGTATTGTTACAGCTCTGTCGTGATTTGATGTTGCAAAGGTATTTCTGGCTGACAACATGCAGCACACGCTGACTTACAGGTAACACAATAGCACACCTTTCAACTTTGTGTCATCATAGGCATCAGCCTCAGGTTTTTGTATGTGCCAGCCTTTGAGGAACTGTCTGTTGAGCAGAGATATGAGATGTAAGTCCCCAAAACCCTAGAAGACTTAAGTATTGCTGACTTTATATTTAATTTGACTAAAGTGTTCACCATCTTTCATCAGTCATTTTCATGTCACAACCTTAATTCCTGTACACATCTCACATCAGTTTCCTCAAATGTCACAATTTAATTAGAATTTTTAGGTCAGTGTTCTGGTACATTGCACTTGTTTGACTTCGTACTTCTGTTTTAAGCACCTTTGTAATTAAATATAATATTTTGCCTAAATGAGCTTCTGATTTCCATACAAATTATTACTAAGCAGAGAAACTAGTGTGGCAGTATTTAATTGTAAAAGTGAAGGTGTGAATGCAGTTTTTAAACATAGAAACTATTGCTTGATAATTGAACATACAAGTAATGTATTTGATTTTTCTTGTGCTGCTTGAAAAATAAAATACATCCAGCTTGTTTAAAGTTCTGTCTGCTCAAAAAGCTGTATTATTTTAATAAATTAATTCCACCAGAAGACACTTGCAGGTATCTGGTTTTGATATTGGTATCTGCTTGTGATTCACTGGCAGTCTTTTTGAAATTTGTCTTCCATTTAAACTGATTATGGATGCTGCTTTTTGCACATTTATGACAAGAGGATCCTCTAGTGTGACTTTTTATTCCCTGTGGGGTGCTGCTTGTTGTGAATTGATTGAAGTACTCAGGAGGTCACAGACCTCTCTTACATTGATAAGAATTTCAAGTATAACTAAAATTCTGGTGTAGATTTAGCTTCAAAGTAACTTGTAGTTTCTGTAGATTGTGACATCTAGTCAAAATCAAGATGCTGTGTAAATTATTTGCTGCACATCCAGTTCTCTGCCATGGTGAGCTGTTTTAAAACTTCAGAACTTCCACTGCAGCTGTTGCTGTACCTGTCTGAGAACAATTTGGTAAATGGGTGCTTCCAGAAGGAGGAAACCGACTGCCTTGGGTAACACTTAGATGTAAATTAGACAAAGGTTATGTCTAGAGAATGGCTGCAATTCCCTAAAATTTGTTAAGGTTTTTCCGACTGTGTGCAAGTAGTTGTGCAAAGATGCTGAAAGATAAATTTACATCGTGTTTTTTATGCACTGCAATTTCACTATCTTGTAGGTGTTTGGTTTTCATTAAAAAGGGCAACATGGAGAGTGTTCATTAAAGGGAGAAACACTACCTTATTGTGTTATGATTAAAGATGTATGACAAATTGCTTCACGGTGTTTTGAGTCTTTAATGCTGTATTAGAGAAGGGACTGACTTAAAAAGCAGGCACATAGCTTTACTTCTGTGATGTTTCTTGGTCTTGACCCCATTCTTAACAACCATCAGAAGCAGTGTTTGGATTCATAAAAAATATGGAGATGGATCACTTCTGTCAGTTAAATAGTGACCCTTACTCAGATTACCTTATTCCCTGTAAATTGACATCATGTGTGCATAACATCTGTACACAGGTGGCTTAATCTCAGTTGGGGTGGGACTTGGAAGTCCAGCTGTCTTGAGTCAAAATTGTTTACTCCATACATTGCTCCTCTTGTAATAATACCTCAAAATCAGCTAATAAAGTAAGGTGGTTTTTTTGCTTCTCCACCTGAATTTGACTAATATTGATGAAAGCACAATTACTGTTTGCTGTAATAGTAGCAGAGAACATCTACAAAATCTTCTCTTGTCTGAATCCAGATCACCAGTAATGTGGCCCTGCTTTCTGGATCAGGTGAGCATAATCAAGCAAGAACATTTAGATTGAAGGAAGAACAGGTATTTGAAGTGAGGGCAGATGTACAGCTATCATCTTGTCTTAAAAACAATATGGGAATTAACATCACTTGCATACTATATGAAATAGATGGAAAATACTGGAGAAGGGAACTCAGTTGATTTCTCATCTCTGAAGAAATGCACACAGAAACACAGTGGAGAATTTACAAGTCCAGGCATACCAGAAAGTGGCAAAAAATAACACTGAGCTTAACATACTGCCTAATATGACCTGTGGTTACTGACTTTGGCGCTGTGAATAATTTGTGTGTATATGGATTTTGCCATGTGCAAAAGAGCTGTCTGAAGCATATGTCAGCTCTTAAATTTTGGAAATTGTTTTGTGGTTTTTCTCCTCTTCAGAAAAAACACATGTTCAGCGTTATCAGCTAGCTGTGCTTCTTGCACTTTCCAAATAAAGTCTCGGCATCAAGATTTATCTTGATGTTTAGCACATGATTGGAATAGTCTTCAAGGTCTACATGACATCACTGCCTTTTATTGTTAGTTTATTTTATTGGTAGGACCTTTTATTGCCCTGTTTACCAGCTCTTTGGTCATATTAATGCAGTAGAGTGCCCGTGTGTATCCAGTGCAGTTCCCTGTTTGAGGAGATGAAGTCAGGTAATGCTCCAGGTGCCCAAACTTCAGCACTTCAGTAGTGGTGTGTGTGCAATGCCTGAATGCTTTCTTTGCTGAAGCAGAGATGCCTGGTTGTCACCTGTTAGACCAGGCCCCAGAAGAGCTGTGTGGTTTAGAGGAGCTGGGCAGAAAAGCACACACAGAGATACTTCTCTTTCACCTTCATGCCTCTTTCTTCTTCCCTGTCAAAGGCTCTGTGACTCAGTACTGACCCAGGTCTTGCTCTCACCTGCTAGTTCAGGCTGTTCACTGACCTGTTCCACACTGGAACCTGGGAGGTGTGTGAAGATGTGCAGATGCCATATAGGCTGGTTCCTGGCATCAGGAGCCATCCCTGCATTTTATGGAGTCTGCTGATACTCCTCCTCTAGGTTTATAGGCTCTGTAAGAACTCTGCCTTGCTGAACTGTACTCATGAGAAATGTTGTAGGAAGGAGGTGTTATAAATTCTTCTGAAAGTGGAACTAAACAGAATTTTGTGCGGCTAATGTTAAGTATGAAGTGGAAAGAAACTGGTTTTAAGAGTGAGCCTGCTTCAGAGTCTGCCTAATTTATAGCTCCTTTCATGTAGGAATCCAGAGCAAAAACCAGAAAGCAACTTGAACGTAGCTGGAAATGGCAAAGCAGGAAAAACACTAGCCTGGCTAGTAAGTTCAGTGGTCTGTAGGTTTGTCCACAGGTGTCCCTTAGCTGTACTGCAGTGTGGCAGGTGCTTGTGCATCTTAACAGAGGTATTGAGAAGTAAAATAAATACTGTGAAAAACAGTAGTGCCTTAAATCTTAAAAATAATATTTAGAATGTTACCAAATTATTTCCCCCCCAAATTTAACTATCTGTCTGATCCTGTTCTCTGTAAAGCTTGGCACAATTCACTGTCCCAGATCTGATCCTTTACAACAAAAATTAAACTTGCAATTATGTATGTATTTAAACAATTGCAAAAAAATGATTGAATGTGTTAAAAATTAGCGGAGGCCAGATCACTTGTTTTATTACTTTAGGTAAGGGAAACTGAAACTGTGTAGGACAGACTTAATTAGCTGTACCAGAAAAGAGGTAAACTTTGTTGCAAATGTAGCAGAGCTTGAGGACCTGAGTTGATTCATTGAAACTTGTATGTAAATATACTTCAAAGCCAAGTACAGGTTGAATAGGCTCAGATTAGGCTGAAGCTTTGTAGTAAGACACTAGTTAGATCTCCATGAAGGCTTTAATCATATTTGCTCTATGAAATGAGAACTGCATTTTTTTCAGCTGTTGTCTTTGTACCCGCAAAAGTCTTTCTCTAATTCTACCACTAGTGACCACTTCCAGGCAGATGACAATCCTTTGCCTGCACAGTTTTCTTCTTGAATTATGCAAGGAAAGGATTTAGACTGGAGAATAGCATTTACCAGCTGTTTTCCTTTGGGGATGAATAGTGGCTCAGCAACTAGTTGTGTAAGTGAACTAATAATAAGTATGTCTTTAGCAGTCACTAGAGAACTGTTCACCACTTGACTAGTCTTGTCTTTAAATGCCATGTTATTAATAGCAAATAAATTTTAAAGAGGGTGCTATATAATCTTGGGCCACATAAAATACAAAACAGACAGGTAACATATAGAAAAAAAATATTTAACATGTAAATGAGCAGGAAGTCACGTAGACTGTCTGTATTTCAAAAGATGTTCCTAAATGGATAAAATCAAGTTCTTCTAGGTTCTGTGAGGCAACTGTGACTTAGAGCCACCACAATTTAATATTTCCTATTTAGTAATTCTTATTTTCTACTCAAATTCACCCCTTTTTTTGTTTGTTTTTCCTTCGGTAAGAAACTACACTTAAGATTTTAAACTCAAGTTAAAAGTTCTCGGTAACAGAATAAGCCTACTCTGCTCCTTCACTAGCTATAGATAATCTGCACTTAGAACACCAAAGCCTTGTCCTAAAGCCAAATGCAGGCTGGTAACAGTAGGGTGAAGTGAAAACCAGCCACAGAACTGAACAGCTCATCCAGGCTGAATTACTTGGATACAGCTCATGTTTTTGCCTGAGGTATGTGATATTCCAAACTGCATTATAAAGGAGTATCTCTGTCTTTCTTTATATGTATGCTCCCTTGCACAGGCTTGCAACATGAAAGCAGACCTATCAGCAGGAGCTCCTGAGTCACCTCACACCTCTTATCTAAAAAATGTAGGTGTTAAAAAAAAAGTTTATGTAATGGTAAATGCAAACACATTATGTCACCTTCATAAAAAAAAATTGGTAGCTTGCCATTGTTACTCTGAGTCCCGTAAATCCTCACATGGCACAAAATGCCAAAGCATCAGGAACAGTTTCATATAAGGCAGCTTTCTTATCTAAAGTCCCTTTTCTAGTTAAAACCTTTAATAATTGTACAAGACAAAACTTTGTAAAGCCCCTTGGGACCTAGCCCAAACAATATATAGGTGTTGTCTTCATTGAAGGCTGCAGTTGTATTTACTGCAATAAGAAACAATTAAGGAAAAGCCAGCAACAGTCTGGACAGTGGAGTAAATAAATTTGCTCTTGATTATTGAAGACTGAAAATAGGTCTGCCATCTTCTGAACTTACAGAAAATTTTCCTCCTTAATGCCTGCTGTTCTTCGCTTTCAGTAGGGCAGAATTTGTACCATGAGTGGAGAAGTGCTGATTTACAAAAATGGTAGCAGGGGATTCCAGTCCTGTGTAATCCTCAGTTTGACTTCAACAGCTAATTTCCAGCTTTTGCTGAGTAGTAGTGAGCACAGTCAACTTAACATACTCATCTCCAGGCTTTTTGCAGCTTAACTATTTCTAGCTGCCTTCAATAAGCTACTCGCTACAAGTGTGCATGTGGTGGGAGGGTGGCATAGCTCTATTTATTTCAACTAAAAAGCACACTCAAGCAGTTGGATTCAGTCTTTTTTAATAAATTAATGTCATTCAAAATACAGTGCCAGAACATGATGCAGCTGAACATGCTAGTAAGGTTTGTCATGAAGCACCTGTGTTCATGTTAGGTTGGCGGCACCCCGCTACTGCTAGTGGTTCCTGGGATTAATGCCAGAGCAGCACTAGGCATCTGCTCTCCTGCACACACAGCACAGGATATTCCTGAAGTTTGCTTCCCCCCCCAAAGTAAAAAACCTGACAGCTAAGGGATATCTATACACAATCACACTACAGTAATGCTTGTTATTAAATTAACAGAAAATAAAGACCTGGTTAATCCACACTAAAACTTTGTTTTACAATGGAAAAATACATCAGCAGCAGGAAGTAATATACATGAGCCAATGTTACTGTAATACAGAATGTGGAGACATTTACTGATTAAAGCTCCACATAGACCCGCACTATGAGGGCTGGCAATTCCTACTGCAAGCCCGGCAACTTAAGTCCACACCTGGTAATCTACCAGCTGCTTGGAAGACCTGTATTCTAAATAGACAGGTATAAGTTAGTGAAAATAGAATACATGCACCTCATCATACAGCTTGACTGAACCTGCAGTCATTTTGCCCAGCATGTTACCATACAACGGAAGATCTACCCTTCCTACCACAGGTAGATCCATGGGATTTGTTTCTTTTTCTTTTAATGGCATTACTATACCAACATAGATATTAGTATTTAGTAAGTGCAGCACAGTTCTTTAATTAGGCCACACTGACAATTATATAACTAGCACTTAAGTAGAATATCCAGAAGTAGTTAAAATGTAACTGGAAGATACTTTCAAAAGAGTTGTGACATCATCCTAGAAACAATAACTACTTTTTTTTCTGAAGCTAATTTTCCTGAACCGAGACTTTATAGAACTAGAATTAATTCTTTAGACAAGTCAGATGCTTAAGCTCATAATATACATATATTTTTCTCAATTATCAGATAATAGTATTTGAGATTATGGAAGCATATCTGCTCATTTCACTAATTCATACTGAAGGGCGGCAAGTGTTAGGTAGGGCATAAAAATACAACTCATGAAAGACAGCTCTGAGATTTCCATCCCCAGACCTGTTCTTTCACCATTTATTTCTTTTATTATTTTATAACTGAGCACAGACTCAGTTGTGCAGTCTAATTTGGGAGCTATACAGGTGGTAAAGTAACCATCTCCCCATCCAGCTCAAATTCATCAGCTCCATCTGGTGAGAAGAGATACGTTGGAGGTTTCCATGGGGACTCTTCAAGGCAAGATGGATACAGCTTTCCTACAGTGCACCGGAAGTCTTTCCCCAAGTCCCACAGCACGCGTTCCGATATGTGCTGCCTCAGGAACCAGCGGTCGAGTTCCAGGTCATACTGATAGGTGGCGTACTTGGCTCTCTCGTTCATGTGGGTCTCCCGTATAAAGACACATAAGGAATTGGAGATGACAACGGCCCTGACGCACGGGTCGGAATAGCGCTTGGCAGGGATATTGGCTGCCATCCTCCATTCGTTTTTATTCACGTCGTAGATCTCCACTGTTACAGAAGACCCATCCACAGTACTGCTGGGGAGCCTTATACCAGAATTGCTGGCAATGTGCAGTCCTCCGATATAGAATATCTTATCACCAAAAGCAGCAGCTGAAGCGAAACATCTGCTTGTTTGTCGCATCGCCATCTCCACCCAGGCGTCTGAGCGGGGGAAGTAGCAGTACATCAGGTTGTGTGCCATGACGTAGATGCAGTTGTGAACCGCCACGGCCGTGCTCCACTGCCATGCACAAGGCAGGGGGCTGACCATGGTCCACTCATCCTTCTCGGTATCGTACCTCTCCACAGTCCTCCTGTTGAGCTCCCCGCCGACGCTGTCTCCCCCGATTGCATAGATGTATCCTTCACAGCACACCAGGGACGGCTTGATGCGCACAAAGAGCATCGGCGTCTTGGGGAACCACGTGTTCTGCTGCGCATCAAACCAGTAAAAGCAATTCACAGTTCTGAAGGCAGCCTGGAGTTTGCTGCTTTTACTGTGATTGGTTTTTGTGTTCTTCAGAGGAACCTGCCCACCTGCTATATATATGTCATTATCGGGAGTTACAAGCGTCCCAACCTTATGCAAGTCAGCAGGAGGGTTGCAGAGTTTGTAAACTTTCTCTGCCTGTGGGCTGTAACAGACAGAAGAGTAAAGACTACCAGGGTTTTCAGCAGCAGCTTCAATGAATATCATCATCTCCTCTTTTGTCATGCCAAGTCTGGGCTTGAAAAATTTGGGCATTGATTTGTACAGTCCTTGCACCACCACTGATTTATCATTAGGTGGCAAGCCTTGAAACCAGGCTCTCTGTGTTACTTCTGAAAGTGCATCGATCCGGATTTGGCTAAGAACAGACGACAAATACTGCGAGCGTGATTCCGTGTTGTACTCCAGCCATAACATAGCAGCCTCACGCACTGTCTCCTCCTTTTCCACATTTAAATTGTCACTGCTTAAAATATCTATCAGTAGATCATGTGACAGTTGCATGAAAGCCTCCTGGTGGTACACAGCTGTGAACTTGTGCTCCACCATTCTTTTAGCACTCTGTTTTAACTCTTCACAGCTGAAGAGATCAGCAAAACTTAATAGACGCACACAATTTTCTGCATTAATTTTTTTGATTAAGTATTCTCTACATCGTTGTAACACATCATCTACCTGTAATGCAGAGAAGAAACACAATAAGTATTACACATACAATCTATGCTGTCATGTAGCACCAGCACATAAAAGTACCCGCATCTGGTGTTGAACAACACAGTTCAGGACTGGAATACTACACATACACGAAAATACAGCAGTGACTCACTCAACTGCTTCATACAGATCAAGTACATAATGTGATTATGTCTGCTGGCAAAACTCATTTTCTAAATGCTAGAAGTGCACTGGTTTACTTCCAGCCTTCCAAAGGGACTGTCATGCAAGGAGGGATGGCTACATGAAGCAGATTTGGCGAGCAACTGCTGTCTATACTGAGTGAACTGAACAAAAGTATGTTGAGATGACTGAAGAGGAAAGATCTTTTAAAAAGGTAAAAAAAAAAATGGTTCAGAGATTAGAAGCTGTTATTTCATCCTCTAAACATTCCTACCTGTAAGAAGCAGGCAGTTTCATAGAGCTGCTCTACTGTGCTGTCGCTTATTGCCAGGTTACCCGTGTATGCGTATGTGATGATGATCTGCAGAGTGGCTGCATCCACATTCCTCAGGTGTACGTGTGTTTGTTTGCTCTCGCTCAGCCCACTCATGAACATTGCTCTGAGGAGAAACACACATATTAAGACAAGGATCAGCCGTGAGTAAAGTAATCTTACCCAGTCACCTGTAAGCCTTTGGTGATTACACTCCTAAAGGTGAACAGTCCTTTTGCTGGCCTGTTTACAGATGTTTAGTATTTACCTTAGGCTAACATTTACTATTTAAGATAAAACATTTGAACAGAACAAAAGTACCATCAGTGCCTTCTGCAGAAATACTTTATATTCATGCAAACTCTTCTGTGTTAATCAGCAGACAGCTCTAATGATTTTGGAGTTTTAATGATGCAATTTAAATCTTTTTCTGTGATAGGTGGTAAGAGGGAAGAAACATCCCCCATAAGATACTGTTGAAACATACACAGCTAGATTTTAGATTCTAAAACAAAAGCAGATTTATGTCAGGGACTGAGCTAAGTCATATCAAAAAGGATGCTCCTCTGGGAGGAGAAGAAATGGAGCACGGACTAGCACTCTATGAATTATTTCTTATATACCATTCATCATAACATGCAGTAAACTTCAAATTTGCAGGCAAAAATCAATAACAGAAAAACCTATCAGATCTAGTCTGCAAAAAAA